>JAVDPK010001936.1:112191-149962 GCA_034780415.1 Cichlasoma orientale
CACACACACACACACACACACACACACACACACACACACACACACACACACACACACACACACACACACACAGGCTCAAATTAATCACGGTACCCAAAGTCTGCGTAGACCAGCTCTGGTGGATAAATAAAAGCACAAAAAAAAAAAAAAAATCACACCAAAAGAAGGTCTCCAGCATTAAGCTGACAGGTTAAAACCATTTAAAACCAAATAGTCATCAGTATAATGGCTTCAGCTTGACCAGCCAAAATCCACAAAAAGCAGCAGCTTGGTAAAATGCAAAATGGAGACAAGGCAAAAGGAGGTTAAACAAATTACCTCAGAGGGAATATCCCTCCTACCATACCACACTCCTACTTTTACCTGCCTCCAATTTAAGGTACCACCCTGACAGGTATGGGAAGAGTCAGCGGGGTTCACCACAAAAGTCAGTCTGAAGGAAAGCAAAACCTTCTCCTTAGCCAAAAAGGGAAGGTTTTCCACCCAAATCAATCAGTCTCCAGGAAGATCAGGGTTAAATATCTCACAGTGCCAGGGAATTCCCCACACATGAACTGCAACTCCAGGTTCAAACAAACAGCTGCCATAATGACCTGCACCTGCCCTTATAAAGGGAAAAAAAAAAACCTCCCCACAAGGGGCGGCACATGAACCCAGGTTCCACCCCCTCACTCTTATATTGAGACATGATTGTTATTCTCTCACTGATAAATAAAAAAACTGAGCAGCAAAAGTAGACGGAAATGCACGGACTGTTGCTTGCTGCCGACATGTAGTTACACTTCTCGTGAGGTGCAGGTCAGGTTACAGTGTAGATTTTCTGCTAGATAATTAATGCTAATTAACACCTGCACAAGCCTAAGTGCGGTGCTGGCTACTTATAGGCTAAGACTCAACACTGCAGCATAAATCAGGTCTAAGAGTATACTTGCAGAGCGTAATGTGGCAAAAGCATGTTAATAATAATCGTTTTTTGTCAATTATATTTTTTTTGTGATAGTTTGGAGCCAAAATCAAAATGCGATAAATTGCACAGCCATAATATTTACTTCAATCACAAACTAACCAGGTAAGTCTAGCCAGCGGTGATAACCGGTGCTAAGCTAGCTAACAGCTGAAATTCTCAGCTGTTAGCTAGAACCATCATTCGGTAAAGTGATCAACCACAAATCCCGCCTTTTTATTTAATGTTTTCATCTACCAGAAGCAGACAAAAATTTCCTGCAAATCCACAGCCAGCTGCAGGATGTACTGAAACAGAGAGTCGCTCATACCTAGAGCCTTTGGACAATTTTACAATTGAACACAAACTGGCACCATTGTTTCTTTATATGCAAATTGTTTTGCACATTTCTAAAAGTGCAACTCAACAAGTAATAAGTGGGTTTAGTGACATAGTGTCATTCTCTAAGTTTACAGCCAAACAGTCCATCAGGGAAATTCTGAAAGCAAAGTCATCTTGAAGAGTCTTTTGCAGAAGAATCAACAAAGCTGATTTTAGAATCCGTATACAACACACATCCTATTCCTCTGGTTACGTCAGAAAGGGGCTGCCTCTCAACAGATTATTGAAGGAGTAAATACTTTAAAGAACACTTAATAATTGAGCCTGTCAAGTATCTTTTATGATAGAGCACATAAAAACACATTTGTATGCATTTCATTGTTTAAAGTTCTTGAAGTTTTGCTCAACCCAACAGATGTTTTAGAAAACATTGTTTTTGATTGTTTACCAGGACAGTACAGGTCTTTTCGTAATGGGAAGAACTAAGAACTAGTCCATTTACCATGACTTTGAAGTCTGTAATCCACTAGGGACTTAAAAAAAGATACACAAAATTACAGCAGTCTATTGGGTCCTTCTAAGTTTGCCTGCCAAGTTCTGTTCAATTCTAACATCAATACAACTTGCACTCTTTGGGAAAAGTGGTGATGTGAAAAAATTTGGGTTTAAATTTTTTTTCAATCCACTACTCAAGGATTTAAGATGTATATTGCAGCAGGGTGTATTCATCAAAGCACTTAATTCACATTTGAGGGGAACCGTCTTTTGTGAATCTGCTGATAATCTTGCAGCTCATACACTAGCTGGCTTTCAGGAAAGCTTTCAAGTGGAAAATCTTTGTACATTTTGCTTAGCCACCAAAGGAGAAATGCAGACCAAAGATTTCAGCCACTTTGAGTTTATAACTGTTGAGCAACAGAACTCTGTTTTAGGTGAGTTCAAAGTGAAAGTGTAATTGGTGTTAAAACTGAATGTGTCCTCAGTAAACACTTGTCTTACTTTCATCCTATAACTGGCTTCCCACTAGATATACTCCATGACTTATTTGTTATTGTTTTGGGGTTTTTTGTTTCTTTGTTTGTTTTTCCACAACTTATTTGAAGGAATTGTCCCCTTTGAACTATCTATTTGCTTGGAAGAACTGATCTCAAAATGTTACTTGAGACTTGATGCTCTGAACAGTCAGATTAACTTTCCATATAAGGAAAGTGACAGAGTGAAGAGGCTCCAGTAAATTTCCAAGTCCAGCTTTTCAAAAGCAACATTAGGTGGAAATGGGCATGAGAACTGAACTTTCCTGCAGTTGCTGCTGTTGATGATTGGTAATCTTATTCCAGAGAATGAAGCCTCTTGGGAGATTTTGATGGACCTCAAAGAGATAGTTGAGTTGGTTGTATCAGCAGATTTATCAGATGCCAGCTTGAGTTTCCTTGAAAGGAAGATTGCTGACCATAGGGAATTACTTAAAGAGACCTTCCCTGACCTCAGGTTACCACCAAAGCACCCCTTTGTGGAGCACTATCTCCACTTAACAAGCTGCTTTGGGCCATTAGTAGAGCTCTGGGCCATGACATTCGAGGCCAAACACAGTTATTTCACAAAGGTGTGCATGATGTCCACAACTTTAAGAATATTCTAGTCATACTGGCAACCAAACATCCACTAATGATGGCGCACTACCTGAGGGGTCCAAGCCTATTCCCACCTTCCTTCTTAGTCCAGAACATGAAAATAGTCAGCATGTGTAACTTAGACCTTCCGCAGAGGAATGCAGTGGGAAAAAAATACCCACACCTGGAAATGCTGTCTTGCTTGCATCAGATGTACATCTGCCTGGAACCCTCATCACTGAAGGCAGGGTTCTAGCTGACGCTTGATCGCCCAGCACTGTGCCTTACTGAGGTATCATTGCGCTGGGCTGATTTCCGCTGTTAGCTACTGAAAAGGATTGCTATTGCCACAGTTGGCTAGCGGCATGGCCATTAGCACTAGGAAGCGGTCCTTTGGTACTGAGAGGGCCCCCACCCGGTCCCATAGTGCCGGCCTGTAAAGTTTTTCTGGCTAGAACCCTGGAAATATTATTTGTAGGTCAATGCAGTGGCTTACCCGAGTTCTTCAAACTTGTTACTGAATTAAACCCGCAAGTAACAAGATCTCTTTCATGTGCAAAAAGCTCTGTTCTTGGTATAGCTAGCATTTGAGGTGCTATGTGGTGTCTCAAACAACTGATATTAAAATAACTGAGCCAGAAGACCTCAATGGTCACTGCCCTCTCACATCTTATGCAGTTCAGGGAAAGACATTCATCTCATTGAAGAAATTAGTACCCAGGAAAATAATACCATTTTCAATACCTCACCCTGCAACAACAGAAGTAATGGTGAAGAAGTCATATCTTAATAAAGTTAACTTGTTAATTTTCAACGAATTTTCCCAATTCTAATTTAGTTTTAACAAAATGATTGTTTAAGATTAAGTTTAGATTTTATTAATTTAACAAAGTATTTAGATTATTTCATTACAAATTATAAAGGTAAAATATATTTTATAATCTACTAATAAACAAAGTGTACATCAGCACAATGCCTAACCTCCAAATCATTTAATTAATGCAGAAGAAGAGCATTATGGAAAAGTCTAAAAAAATATATCTTCATCAATATATCAATATCTTCATCTCCATCCACCAGTACAAGCCGAGGTTCATCAGTACAACTTATGTAGTGTGAGAATGCAGAGCAGTGACCATCTCCTTTTTCTTTTCTTATGATGTTGAACTGAGACTAGCAAAAGGGAATGAGTTGATCAGGGAATGTGGAGCACTTCTCACTGTATCAATAGAGATGAAAATGGAAATCTCGGGCTACATAGCTCAGGCTGTTTTTTTCCCACAAGACTTACCTAAAGAACCAGGAAATTGAATCAGTGGCTGCTGCACTAATTGAGAAGCATCCATCTCTTATTGACCCAGGAGTGGGAACAGGGTACTATGGGTGGGCCATGAGTATTAAATATAACTTTGGCAACTATCATCAAAAACTATGGATGGCAGGCTGTAGTGAAGTCAGCATAAACCAGAAACGAGGAGCAGAGGGGAACAGGCATATAAAGAAAGCAAGAAGATGTGAGGTGAATTTTCTTCTAGACAATCCAGTAGGACAAACCTACCAATCTCTTGAAATAGAAAGGAATATTTTGCAGGAAGAGGCTAAAAATGACTTCCAAACAAAGCCTTAATTGACTCCGAAATGGAAGTGACATTTGCTTTGCAAAGGAAAGAAGTAGTGGATGAAGAACCACTTGTTGTTGAAGTCATGCCAGGGTTGTTTTTTGAAGAACAGGTTGGTATTTTCAAATGTGTTAACTACATATTTTGTTAAATGTGAGGCTTGAATCAATTCTACATATTTTTGCCATAACACTGCATGAATGATATCACCTCTTTCAGATATGTGCAGAGTTCTTCAGAATTACTCGAGTAGAACTGAGGAAGACCTTCCTGTCATTACTGAATGCACACTCATCACAGCTTATTAAGCTATCACACGGTGGAACACTCAGAAAGGACAAAGGATCCTTCTAGACAACTTTGATGAACAGGTAATTATTAAGTAGGGTATAAATGTGGTATAGCGGGGGTCCTCCATTAGATTAGATCTGCAACTACAGACTTATGTGGGAGAGACTAGAGTAGTGTATTCTCCCAAAGCAGCCCTCAGCTTTTTCATTACTCTTTTTACTTACAGTTAGTTTTTTAAGAGTTGGCCGTTACTGATGAGCATTTGAGTGCAGTGAATGCACCATGGAACTAAATATTAAAGGTTTCATGATGATTTACTGGAGTCAGGTTGTAGCCATACATATACGATTTCTAAAATATCTTTAGAAAAAAAAGTTGCAAAACTGAATTGGTCATTATGCGCTTAATCCGGACTATCCAAAGGACCGAAGGTACACATTTGAACTAACTCAAAAGCTGTTCATGGGTCTTCGTACCCAGTGCTCTGCCCGAGTTCAGGCTTTAAAGAATAGTTTGCTGAAATAGCCTGCCAGGAAGCTGCTTATGCTGGATTTTCTTTAGTGACCCAATTTGATCAGGTTCAGGTTGCTCAATAAAGTAATTTTAAAGGTCAGTGCATACTTTGCAGTAAAATTTTTAGTGTTATGCTCATTCATTCTAAAAGAAAAGAGCAATATCTGAATAATATTTCAGAAATGGACCATTTTTCATGTTGTACAGATAAAAATATTGATAATTGCATTTATTTGTTTCCTCAAGATAGCCTGCTTATGGCAGATGGTTTTATGTTTATGTGCACTACACTAAAGGGTAAAATATTAAAGCTTTGTGCAGTAATGGTCAGGCAGGCTACATGCTGTCTTTGGCTAACCTTTGTTTGTTGCCAGGTCATCCAGGATTAGAATACAGTTAGATACAATGCATGATATCATTTCTCACCATGTAATGTAGTTACTAAAGAACTAGTGTGCAATAAATCAGGAATTCAATAGAGCTAGCTAATGGGACTGAAATATTATGTAATAATTTGTTCATAATCTTTCTTATTAAGTGTAATCTAAACACTGACAAATACAGTAAAATAACTTGAGTCTGAAGTTATTATTGAAGTACTTACAAAATATAACAAGTTGCTTTACTTTTTTAAGTTTACTCAGCTTTTTCTTTTCTTTCTTTTTTTTTTTTTTACAGCGTAATCATAGTAAAAAAAAAGAAAAGAGGAAGAACAATGCTTTCAAGAACCATCCTCCTTTTAAAACATCCAATGTGGTATTCAAACTCAGTCAGCATGAGTGATCTCCAGCCTTGTCCCTGTCAACACTCTCCTGTGTTAACGAGTGTGTCACTGAAATGGAATTCATTTGAAATAGGTTTGGGGAATTTAGTTCCTTTTCATGGCAAAGAGAGACTTTTATTTTAAAATCAATCTGATCACTCTTCATAACATTCTGGAGTATATGCAAATTGCCATCATAAAAACTTTGTGAAAGCCAACTGTTACTGTGGTGGTATACAGTCCCCAAGTCAGCGGCTGACCGTTGGAGACCAAGGTGGACCATCTGAGAGAAGCAGCTGACGAGCCAACAGCAGCAACTAGGTCTGGAAGAAAACAAAAGTAAAGTAAAACATACATTTTAACAGTCACATTATGACACTTTTCATTAAAATAATCTATAACATGTCTAATTTTCCTCTTTTTTTTGTTTTTGTTTTTTGCTTCTTATTTGTTTGGTGTCTTATATGGTTAATAAAGGACAATGAAAGCCGCAGTGTGAGAACAGAACAGCATTGTTTAATGTTAAGAAAAATGAAAGTACCCACATAGTATGTGCTTTATCCGTACTGAGTAAATAAACAAACTTTTGCAAAAATAACTTTAAAGACATTATCATGCCCAAGAAAGCAAACTTCAAATGTTCATGCGCAGTATAAATCAGATCTTTTAGTGCCAAACCTGGTAGATTTGCATACATGCAAAAAAAAGCTCACACAAACTTTTGTCCTATGAACAAACAGTTAACAGAGAGACACCAGCAAGGCTGATCGTCTGAGAATAGCGGCCGACCACCACAGCGTCGGTACATGCTACAACTCCGGGGGCGGAATACCATTGGCCACTTTTGGCTTTCTCTCTCTTTAATTGTCTACTTGAAAAAACGCAACTATGTACATTATATTTTATTTTGGAAGAGCCTCACCGGAAACCTCTATTGTCCACAGTTCTGACAGTGACAGGTAAAGAGTGGGAGGAACCCGGTTAACGAGAGTTTCGCCTGCAACCCGAGTTGTCCGTGTTCAACTCAGCTCCGTTTACGCACGGTGACTGACCACAGCACGCCAGCGGGCACGTTACGTAAGTGTGCAGCGTCAACAGGCATTTAAACACCGAGGCTGCGAAGCCCAAAGCTGGAAAACTTTTGCTCTGTTCCTGACGCCACAGAGACCGGCGTGTCTTCATCCACACTGTATAGTTTCGGCCACCCAGGCATGTCTTCTTATAACAACACCGCGCGCTTTAGCGAGGCGAGGAGAGTGGCGATTTTCGGAGGGACGCACGGAAACGAGATGTCAGGCGTGACGCTTGTAAACCTGTGGATGAAGAACAGCGCCGAAATAAAGAGGAAGGGAGTCGAGGCCGTTCCTTTTATCACCAATCCCAAGGCTGTGGAGAAGTGCACGAGATATGTAGACACGGATCTGAACCGAGCCTTCACCCCAGAAAACCTAAGGTAAATAAATACGGCGCTAGAGTCACTGTCCTGTTACCACGTTAAGCTACGTGTTGAATGGAAACTTTTTACTGACATGGTTCCATATAGAAATGCAACATCAGAGTTTAGTGGCTTGATTTTGAACTCAGCTAATCAAAGGACAGATAAGCACTCTAGATATTTTCTTAATTAAGCGCAACCAAGCAGTTGAAGATGTCTAATACAGCTCGTGGAAAACTGTAACGACTCCACAATTATGCAATATTATTGGCATAGCCGATTGCATGTGTGCGCTCTACCGGACAAATAAGTCAATATGGTTAACACAACATGGCACATAAATGTATCCATAAGAAAAGGGCAGCAAATGTCTTTAAAGTGTGATTTATCACGTGGACTTTCCCATCAAACCCTTACTATCACAGGTACGCTGTGATGTGTGTTTACCGTGTCACCCCCCTCCCCTCTGCCAATAAGAGCAGAGCAGCAAGTCCCCTCCTCCCGAACTTCAGCTGACTGTCGGCCTGCAGGAAAAACGTGAGCGGAACGTGACCGAGCTGCAAACGATTTAAGACGATTTTTTTTGTTCTTTTTTGTGTGCACTACAGCGGAAAACGAAGTCTTACGCAAACGCTGGCTCTTGTAATCCCTCTACGGAAACGCTTACGGCAGCCTATTTAGAAATGCGGTTGGATAACAGCATTTATTCATTAATCATACAAACATCCCCGGTGTCAATATAGAGTGCATTTTTTTTTTGTGGTCAGACACTATTGTCTGTTACGTGTATGGAAAAGTGTACATTTACTCAAGTACTGTACTGAAGTGCAATTTTTAAAGTATTTCACTTTTTTTTTTTTGAAGTATTGACATTTTATGCTGCTTAACACTTGTTTTTTTCCCCTAAATTTCTTATTGAAAAATATCCTCCATGATTCATGCAGCATATAGCTTTGGTGCCATATACTGAGGTGACACTGAATATTATTGCATGATTTCTTAGTGATAAAACTGAAGTGATGCTTAGAGCTCAAACCATATGAGTGAAGCGTTCCAGCCTCATCGTCCAAGCATTAGTTGACGTTTAAAGATCTTCACCGCTCTCCAGCTTGTTCGCTGTTTGGCCTCTACGAAGGCAACATATAAGAAGATTAACCAGTTGGAGACTCTTTCTAAAAATAGCTCATCACGATGTCTTTTTCTTCCACTTAAACAGAATGACATCTCTACTCTTCCTCAAATTTAGCACCTGCTTGACCCCACAGATGAATGTTGGGAGTCCGCTTTATCAGCTGCTGCTTACACTGTGCTTGTGTGCTGATTTCCCAGCAATCCAGACAATACTGGACAGTCTTTGAAAAAGGGGAGTAAATGACAGATGTGAGGGAGGCAAAACAATATAGAGAGCAGAGGTGCTATTCTGCTATAGCTTGGAGAATGACCTAGAATAGTGGGTATTTTGAAACGCTTTAAAAGAGCTTGAAAGTGGGCGGCACTCATTCTGTGGTCTGACCAAGGCCCGGGGGCAAAATACATTTCTGAAAGATCATAAGACTTTGAGAAAATGAATACAATTTCTTCTTAACTTTGACAGAAGGAGGCCGCTGTACTGCTGAGTGAACGCTGCTTCACAGTGTTGACTCCATCGCTGCCATTACTTTGACCATGTAGTTTGCCTGCATTCTACGTGTGGATTATTGTACGAAAAGTCAAATATTTACCACAAAAACAGTTTTTGCTTCAAGTTGTACAGTACAGTTTAACCCCACAAACTAGATTTTTTTTCCCTTGTGGCCAACAGTTAGGTTAAAGTGTTGCATGTAGGACACTCTTGTATAAATAATTAACATGATTCATTGTTCTTTGCGCAGACTTCTGTGATAAGATGTGAATGATTAGGCTTGTGGCAGCTCTAATGCTGTATATATGTGTGCACGCCCTGCAGTGCCCCAGGAGGAGATGACCTGCCCTATGAGGTGCAGAGAGCTCAGGAGATCAACAGGATATTTGGTCCCAAAGGAAGCCCAGAGGCCTACGATGTCATCTTTGACCTTCACAACACGACATCTAACATGGGCTGCACTCTGATTCTGGAAAGCTCCAAAGACCACTTTAATCTGCAGTTGATGAACTACATAAAGGTGGGGGACTTGAAGATACATGTTAAAGCACAAACTCACGTGTATACTGTAGGGCCTTATTTAGGAGAAGGGGCGGCGCTACCACAGCCTAAAATCTGGCCACCCTGCACAAACGGTGGTGAAGGCTGTCAGGGGAGCTACACATATACTCACAGAACCGGAGTTACATCCAGTAACTATTATTTGAGCAGAGCGTTTGTGGAACTATTTCTCCACAACCAATGAGACACTTTAATGACCTACTTAATCTGTAATGACCTTCAAGCTTTATTAGTGATTAAAAGAGAATCACTTTGGCAACATTTGCAGTTTTTTTTTTTTTTTTTTTTTTTTTTAAATCAACTGATTGTTAAATGGGGGAAAAAAAAACCTTATTATGAGTATGAGTATATGGTGCCCTTCTGCATGGCAAACCATCCAAACACAAAAGAGTGATGCCTGTTGTCTTTGTATTCTCAGCCAAATTCCCAGATGAGTCTTAAGAGATTGGTTTTGGTATTTTTAAATTTTTTTTAAATAAAACCATTAGATATGTTCATTGCATCCTTAAGAAGATGGATTTATCTGAGAGCATTAAGTAAAGTGAATACAGCTGGTTTGCCCTATAATTACACTGTTGAGGATTAAAAAAACATGGGAGAGAAAAATGCTTATTTTTTTTATTGCTCCATTGTTAGCCTCCCAAGGGACAAGCAGGGGAGATGCCAGATGTTCAATCCAAGCAAAACAGACTAAAATACAAAAGCATGCAATGAAGCAACTTGTTAGGGTGATGTTAGGGAAAGCAGCAAAAAAGCAGCAAAAAAAAAAAAAATCAAATTGATTATTGGTCAAACAAAAGCAAAGAAGCACTCTTTCAGAGCAGTGTATAAAGATGTATTTTTGCCCTTGGAACTCTTCTATCTGAAAGGGAATATCAATAGTCAAGTGTTACATAATTATAATGTTCTCTGGTGTGACTAAAATGTATAATTTTGCAAATAAGACTTAATTCAAACAGTTCTCATTTCCACTGTTAGAACAAGGATTTTATAACCGTGCCAGATCTGAATATTTCAGAAAATTGTGGATGTGACCCTAACAAGCTTGTTCTGAAAGCAGTCCATGGCATGTTTTTAATATATTGTGTTGTACCAGAAGGTCTCAGAATAATCAACATGACGCTGAACTGCATCCCCAGCCAGAATTTTTATACTTGACTGTAATGCGAGGCTGCTTTGCTGACTACCAAATTGGATAAGTGTTTTAAGTGCTACATGAGCTGATGATCTAAAATACAACCTAAATAATTAACAGCACTTTCTGCAGTTATGTTTGGATATTATTTTTATGAAGTTTATTATGACAGAGTCAGCGAGTCAAACAGCAGCCTTCTCCACCTCTTTGCTCTGCATATGTTTTATGCAGAAGGGCCATCTTTATCATATCAAAGAATCAGATTGGGACATTGTCCAGATTTGGCCTTTCTCACAGATCTGTCTAGAACAGTTTCAGAATAAATTGCATGTATGACCACAGCTTTACACTCATTAAATTCCACATAGGAACTAATAAAGAAGCATAAAATGCTTCACTGATAGCAAATCTGTATAAATAATTTGCTTTGCCACATTAATACAACCTTAAACATGCACGCTGCTTCATGGCAAACACACTAACCAAACTCTGTACAACGTTACATTCACTTACATTTTAAAATGCCGACTGTGACATTCTTTTCTTGACCTTAAAAATAAACCATGGTGAGCACCAGCGGGGAGGAAAAATGAAGCCAAAACCAACACATCTCTTGTGAGCCTAAACAAAAGAACTCGTGAGAAATGCTTAAGTCTTAAAACTACAGACTGCCCCACTGATACAGGCATCAGTTACATAATGATTCATTGCACAGCCTTCATAAACATGCTTAGTACATGCCTCAGGTTTAGATGTTATGAGACTTTTGCCTGTGCTTGCTGATAATAGCAAATACACAAGGTAGGAAAGTGTTCAGGTCTAGTATAGTACTGACTACATTGTCTTACAGTTTGATAGATGATCTGAACCACTGCCGGTTTAATCTCAGAAGAACAGCTTCTAATTTAATGATGAAGGCGACCACGACGACGGTGTTTGTGCTGACAAAGATTTCAAGCCTTTACTGGCGACTGAGACGGCCTACAGCTTAAACTTCATTCTGCACACGGTCGCATTTGGTCGAGCGTGAGCTGGCGCAGATTTAATTTTCCATTCTGTCGAGCCCAATCCTGAAACAGCTGGCTAGTGTGTTGCATGTGACTTTGCATCACACGGTGTTTGTGTGGTTTTATCTGCTTTTCATATGATGTTGTTCTTGATTTTTGCGTTACAGAAAGCCATCGCTCCAGCTGGTTGTCTTGTTCTGCTGAATGAACATCCTCTTCTGAAGTATTCCACTTCACGCTCTGTAGCCAAGCACCCTGTGGGTGAGTCTTTGTAGTCCAGCCAGATTGGTCTGAGGTGGATTAAGAAAACCAGGGCCACAGGTTTTTAAAGAAGGGGTTTCAAACCCCGAACAACAACGAGCACATTATGACACAAACTGTTATTTTTCACCTCTTCGTAGTTGGGTTTTTTGGTGGTGTTTGGCTGTATTGTGTCTCTTTGTGGTCATCTTAGCAAAATTTATATTCTAACAGTGTACAGCACCGCAAATATAATTAACCAGCGCTTGTACACTGGACTTATCCATGTTGAAAATATTGTATTTGGTGCATAAAGTTTATCAACAGAACATTTCCCATCTTAAAATATACAGTATGAATCATTTCTTAATCTTTGACTGGCTGGTTAAAGTCTTTCAAGCTAAAATTAATCTTTTTTTTTTCTTTTTTTTTTTTTACTTCTTTAGTTCATGTTGGAGTTGTGTGTGTGTGTGTGTGTGTGTGTGTGTGTGTGTGTGTGTGTGTGTGTGTGTGTTGGTTGTCTCTGTGGGTTTTTTTTTTTATCACTTTGTTGCCATGTTCCATCCTCTCTCAACATTTTGCATCTCTTTGTGGTCATTTTGTATCTTTCGGTGGTCTTTTTTAAAATTCCATCATAATTGTTTTCGTTTCCTAAATGAAGCCTGGGCTTTGTGCCTGTTTACTGTGTACCCCTGATTCTTAAACATGACCACTGTCTATGACTTTCTACTGCCTCTAGTCTGGTGGTTGTTGTTGTTGCCGGTGGATAATGGACCAGAAACATAAAACTGTAATGTTAAGTGTGCATATGTAATTGGGGCATTCATTCAGCTGAAAGAAAATTGTTTTGTTTTTTTCAGATGGATTATTTGATTGTTTTCTTTGCAGGTCTGGAAGTGGGTCCTCAGCCTCAAGGTGTTTTAAGAAGTAACATCTTTGAAGCTATGCGAGTCATACTAAAACACGCTATGGACTTCATTGAGCTGTTTAATGAAGGTAAGACTTGAAATGTTAACCACATTAAGATTCATAGCATTCACAACAGGCTGTGTCAATAAAAGTTTTAAAGGATTTCACCATCGCAGCCAAGTCAGATAAATAAATGAGCTCTGAATTGGTTCTTAAAGAAGTCACAAAGTATTAAATTGTGTTTAGAATTTGGGCTCAAAAACAAATATGATTCATCATGTGTTATATAATAGAAAAATAAGTTGTTTGTATTCAGTCAGCATCCCTGTGATGAGAAACATGTTGTGACAAAATGCCCATGGGGTGACCATCTGACTCATCCAGATGTACCTACTGCTAGATCTCTAAAATTATCTGCATCTGGCTCAACACGCCTCCGCTCAGCCCCTTCCCTTCCCTAATGCACGGAACAGTGTTTTCAATATTTAGGTGCAAGGTAGCATTTCCTTTTCATGTTTACGTAAACAAGCAGTCTGTGCCAAGCTAGAATTGCACTCTGTTGGTTTCCCCTGAGTGTCCCTCTGCTGAAAGGCCCGCTAGCTGTGACTTGGTCAGTTTCCATGTCATTAGGGTCTGGCTGGCACTGGGGGTGGTAGTCTTCTGTCTTTAGGACCACACTGGTGATAATGAATGATCTGGCATGGTGATGAAGCAGTGTTCCTGTGCTTTGAAGCTGAGCAGCATGAAGAAAGAACTCCTTTAGCTACACAAGGCATTTTTGTTGCAGCTGAAATGACTCGCTTGGAAGGATAGCCTCCAAAATAAAGTGGGAAAGCTATGACTCTTGAAGCGTTGGTCCTTCCTGTTCCACGCTGCTGCTTGCATTTGAATGTAGCTCAGTGCAGGTGAAACAATTGCGTAATGTCTGAGCTCTGCCAAACATTACCAAACCTCCTGTGTAATTCCTAAGGTTGAACAAGGTCACTTTGTTCCGGTGTGATTTGAGCAAACCAATCTCATGAAAACTTGTCAACTTGTCCATTGTGGGGCGTTAGTTCAATGTAAAAATCTAAATTTCACTGTGTATTTTACGCCCATTTTGATATAAAGGTAACTTCGGTCATCACAATTACTTTTTTTTTTTTTTTTTTAAAGTTTAAATCACTGAATGCACCAGAAGTTTCCCTCCACCCTCTTAAATAACTCTTTGACTCGTTGTCTTTTAAATAACCCGTTTTAAATGCAAAAGAAAGTTGCATTTTAATTCTTAGCTGATCAAAGCAAGAGGTAGGCAATCAGTTTTAGGCTGCAGCCTTATTGATTAACCTGTGATGCCAACGTCCGATTGGCTGAGCATCATTTATCATGTTGGTCAGGGATGGCTCATGGCCATAAATAGTACAGCCTAACACTCATTATTGAGCAATATTAAAACCATACCTACTGCTCAGCAGTATTGCTCAAATGTAAACAACATGGTTGCATTATGTTTTGTACATGGTTACCTTATGTTATACATAATGCATTGATATCAACAGATTATGTAGTAAAGTACCTTTTTAAAGTATGCATTATATCTGGCTTATTATTTCTATTTATATATAAATAGAAATACATTATGTAGTATAAATCCTTGTACAAGAGTGCAGTATGTACTTTCTCTAATTTGTTTACCATGGATTTTTTTTGTCTGTTCTAGAATGTGGTTGCCAAAAAGTCTTTGTAGAAATGATAAAGATAATCACAGACTGTCAATACAGCATTTTGATTTTAATGAGTATTATTAATACTGAAAACACGATGGTAGTGATGGTATTTTGTCCAAGTAGCGCACATGATACGTCCACAATTGACTTGGGGCCTCTGGCATCCTACTTAAAGCAGACTGTTTCTAACCTGTGTTTTAAAATCGATAAAGACCTGAAATTAGATCGCCAGGTTGGGGCAGTGGTTCAGTCTTGTTTTTAATCACTTAAGGCAGTTAGCAAAGATTAAGCCAATTATTTTAAAGCAGCATTTTAAAATGGTAATTCATGCCTTTATTACAACTAGGCTTGATTACTGTAATGCTCTTTATTATGGAATCAGTCAGTCCTCCCTTAAGCGTCTCCAGTTAGTTCGGAATGCTGATGCTCGGCTTCTGACTGGCGTTAGGGGGAGGGAGCATATTACTCCTATCCTGGCTTCCCTACATTGGCTGCCAGTACGTTTTAGGGTTCAGTTTAAGATTCTTCTACTTGTTTTTAAATGTTTGCATGGTCTGGCCCCTTCCTACCTCTCTGAGCTACTTAATCCATATCTCCCAACTCGCTGCCTCAGATCAGCTGATCAGCTGCTCCTAGAGGTACCGAGATCAAAATTGAAGCTCAGAGGAGATAGAGCTTTTAGTATTGTTGCCCCTAAATTATGGAATGACCTGCCACTACATATTAGGAGTGCCCCTTTATTGTCAACTATTAAAACCCTTCTTAAGAGACATTTCTATTCTTTGGCTTTTAATACGCATTGAGACTTTTACTGCTTGCTTTTATTATGGTTTGTGTTTTTGGTGTTTTTCCTGTTTTATTGTACAGCACTTTGTTGCAGCCACTGTTTTTAAAGTACTTTTATAAATGAATAAAGTAAAGCAAAGTAAAAAGTCATACCTGGGTTAGTAAAGATATAATACATATTCCAGCAAAGGCCTCCTTAAGAAAGTGAGGAGGAATGGAATCACGAGGTGAGCCCGATGGCTTAATGCGTTCAACTATATCCTGTAGGAAAGTCAGACTCACAGGTTCAAAGTTATCTAAGACAGCTGAACATGGAGCCATACAAGAATTGTCATTTGCAGGTGGCAAAATAAGGGTTCTTGCGGTAGCAGCCTTGTCTATAAAAAATTTCATAAAATCGTTACACGTTCTAAAACAAGCTTCCAGAGGAAGAGGTTGTAATACGTTAAGAACAGAGTCGATTGTTTTGAACAATACACGCAAGGTATTTTGACGAGATACAATAATTTTGGACAGATAATCTCTTTTAGCGTCCTTAACGGTGTTCTGATAATGACGCCAACAGTTTCTAAGAAACTGGAAAGAGGCCTGCAGTTTATCCTTTTTTCCATTTTCGTTCTGCTCTGCGATATTCCCGCCTGACAGCACGAACTTCATCATCAAACCATGGCTCAGGTTTGACTTTGGACTACATAAATTTCATAGGGGCCACCGTGTCCAAAGTACTCTTACAAGATGCATCTAGCCAAAGACTTAGTTGCTCTGTATCTAAGTCAGAAGGAATATTAAGCTGCTCAAAGGCAGCAGAAAACTGGCTGACAGTAAGAGAGTTAAAAACTTGGCGGCGACAAGCAGGAGCAGATGGTTTAACTGTGGCGTCAGATAGAACACAGGCATATGATGGGAAATAATATTGCCACCTATTTCAAGATCAGTAACAGACAAGCCATAAGAAAGGACAAGGTCCAGTATGTGGCCATGTTCATGTGTGGGAGAAGACACCCATTGCACCAAGTTAAAAGAGTCAATGAGGTTAAGAAAGTCCTTCACCAACAGTTTCACAGGACAACATACATGAACATTAAAATCCCCAAGTATGAGCACATGATCATAGTCAATCATTATTCCTGACAAAAAGTTACTTAAAAAGTCCCTGTCGAATCTCGGAGGGCGATAGATGACGGCGCACAACACGGGATCAGAACGATTAATCTCAGTTACCTCAAAACTTAGAGATGGAAGAGTGCGTGGCTTACACTTGAAGGGTTTTTTTGTAGACAACTGCCGTACCTTCTCCATCTAGAAGACTGGGAAAAGGTGGAGTAGGAATACCCAGATGGTAAAAGTTCCACAAAAACATTGGAATCGCCATTCTCAGCCCAAGTCTCCATTATGCAGAAAAAATCCAAACTACTGGAGGTGATAAAGTCCCTTAAGATGTACGTTTTGTTTCCCAGAGATCTGGCATTCACCAAATCAAACCTGGCAGGGGCCGCAGCCTGCGGTTTGGCTGGCCGAGGCACCCGAGGTAATGTCTTCAGATTCTGCAGGTTTACTCCACGCTGTCGGAGTCCAGAGAAGCAGAGGGGGCGTAACTGTGTGCACACATCCATGTAGGAAACAAACGTCAGGCAGGTGTCGATGGGATCGAGAAAACTCAGCGGCACAGAAGAAAATAATCCATTTCTAACCATGGGAGCAGAAACAGAACGTGCCAGGTGACTTTTAAATTTCACCAGCTGTCCACCACGCTTACCACGGTGATGGCGGCGTTTTCGCCGAAGAGGCAAAATCCGTGTCTGGAAGAGACGGGTAGGAACTGTCAAAAGGTGTGGTGGCAAAGCCCTATGCCCATTATAATTTATTACACCTAGACTTGTAGCACAGAAGTTGATGTCCAGGAGAGATTGACGGTCATACACAATCAGAGACTCACATGCCACAAAACAAAAGAGCACAAGTAAAACAAAGAGAGACCGACGGTCAGCCGAACATACTGGTGCCATCTTTCAAGGTATCCAAACTTTTATTTGGATAAAAGTTCCAAATTAGGGCAAAATAGATTTACAGAAGGTAATAGGATGCCTGCTGAATGGTTTTCTATTATGAAATGGGGCTGTGATGTTATCCTGACTTCTACATTTATTTAATATTTTCATTGATTGCGGTAGGATATCCCCACTGATGATGGGTCTTGTTCTAACAATTCAATTTGACAACCACTAGGTGAAGCAGGGGAGTTTCACCTGGGAGAGTGGTGCTTGAATTTCATGTGAAGGTAAAAGTTGGCAGTGACTTTAATATTAGTGAAGTACTGCTCATGTTGGAGATGTCCAGACTTCAGACAACTAAAGCTTTTATACTCTTCTAAGGGCCTATAATAAAGCCGCTCTTGAATCGTTTTTTTTAAATATTCTTTAAATATTTATTCATGTTTTTTTTTTTTTTTTTTCTTTTTTAAGCCTGTTATAAGCCCGGCGGATGTTGACTCTGGAAATTAAGTATAACTCCAGCTTTCATTATGTAATCTGAATCTGCACATGTATATCTGTTTTGTTTTTTTTCTGTCTTGTTCAGGTGTGGAGTTCCCTCCTTGTACAGTTGAGGTTTTCCGGGTCCTAGAGAGAGTCGACTACCCCAGAGATGCCAATGGTAACATCATAGCCATGGTGCACCCCAACCTGCAGGTAAATATTAAAATTTTGAATTACTCCTGCCTTCAGTCTCTAGCCATAGTTCACATTTGGACTGTTGAGTCTACAATTACACGATTTTGAAGAGGAAATGAGACTTCGTTAGTTGACGTGAGAATGTATTATTGTAGTTTAAATGCTCGAGTTACTTTCCCTGTGGTTATTGCTTGCTGTTGTTGCAGGACTGCGACTGGGAGCCACTGAACCCTGGTGACCCAATGTTCCAGACATTTGATGGAAAAACTATCCACTACCAAGGCTCCGGGACGGTCTATCCCACTTTTATTAACGAGGCAGCCTATTATGAGAAACAACAGGCATTTATAACCACCAGGCGAGAAACCTTGGTAGCAAGTGCTATCATAAAAGCATGAAAAACTGTTCCTTAAGGCTAACAGCAATCATGAATATGCATCAGCCACAGCAGCAATCTGTGTAAAGAATTTGCACTTTGCTCTGTTAGCAAACAGAACTCCTGCAGACTAGATTCCATCTTGTACAAACTGATTTAGTTTTTTATGTATTCACTATCAGAAAATCACTTAACTATGCAAAGAACATTTGTGGAGGCACTGTGAACGACTTTGATCTGAAGGCTGGTATATAATTGTGAGAAGTATTTATGATACTGTATATATTTACATTAAATCAACTAAATTTTTATTATATTAAAGACTAGGCCTAATCATCGATGGCTTCTGAATCACTCCTTTTAAGTTTCCTACTACTGCTCAGGAAGGCTGTGTAGAGGATCGTCACCTGCAACTTTTGACTCAAACTGTAGATGTTTGTCTTTTTCTGAAAATATATTTATATCGTGTGTGTGTGTGTAAGGGTGGAGAGGTTGTTTTGTGGCCTTTGATACTACCTACCTGTAACTCCACTGGCTGCATCTGTGGTGCTGTCCTTTTGTTGCCTTAACAGAGATTTCAGAAACAGTTGCACAACAATCTGGAGTAAAATTTGTAGATTTTACATCGTGTAACAGTATATTATTTTTGTGCAAAAAAAAAATTACAGTATAAGTTCTATACAAATCAGATGCAGTGTGCACTGTGTTTTATAATATATTTGTCTATTTTGATATACTTTTCTTGTGCGTTTTGGTTTAAAGGGATGTACTGAACTTGTCGAATCATGGAAAGCATATGTACTTCTTAATGTTTTCATCTTTATGTTGTCCCAAAGTGTCTCGCTGTAGTCTTAGAGTAAATACTTTTTAATGTTCAGCAATATATGTTAAAATAATTTCTATGATTAGTGAAATTCACTGTACTGGAAATCCTGCGGAAATGATCCTATCAATAAATGTTGTACTATGGTGTATTTCACTCAGCGTGATTCACTCATTTTGTCTTGTAGCCACAAGAGGGCGTCATACAACCACTGATTAAAGCCCCTTGTGGAAAGCACTGTGGTGCTGCACAGAATATGCTGGAGGGTGCAACCCCAGTGGCATGATGTCAGAGCTGGTAGCAAATGCTCCTCCCACATAAGACTGGTGAAAGAGTCAGATCACATTTGACCTCTATACACATTGCCTAAATTAATATCTATTTATATTCTGTACAGACCAAAGCTTGGTCAAATTTGTGTGATGTTTAATCATGATTGTCTTGTAAGACCCAAAACGTGACATTGCATTTTCCTGCAACACTACCTCCATCTATATTGTATGCATATGCTATAATTAGGGCATATTTTGTTCGTGTCTCACTGCCTTTTCTTCAGTGGCAGCAAAGAATTCCACTCACCATTTAAGTTAAATGCCTCAGGAATCCAGAACATCTGGATTTGAATGGTGGTAAAGGAGTGCTGAGAGGTGTGTGAAAATGTTCAAGACTAGGTTAACTGAAGGAGGTTTGGATACTATCGCAGAGTACAAACCAACAGCTTGCGCTGGAGGTGTTATTTAAGCTGTGAATATATCACAAAAAATACAACAGGATGCCCATTTACCATGCATTTCATTACATTGTTGCATTCTAGTTATTTACCGGGAACCTCTGATCAGTGCCTGTAGTGCGTTCAGGCACGGTCATGGCTACGAATGATAGCAGAATTCCAGCTATGTGTACGCTCTGCTGCACCATTTCAGCAGTCAAGTCATTATCTGTTGACTGAACACTTCACTGAACAAACTTATTAGGCTTCTGTTTCACTGACGTTAAACAATCACGTCAGTAAAGAATGAGAAGTATGGCTGTTTTGGCTACACAATCATGACCTGGCATTCCAAAGGGCTGGCTGGCCACACGTTTTATGCTTTCTATATCATAGATATAATGTAATCCAGTTTCATGGCTGGTCATAGTCTTTGTAGACTATTCATTACAGTAATCCAATACAAGCCCTCAGGCCTGCAATGAGTGCTGATCAATGGCCACTGAAAGCTTTCAGGAGAATGATCTTTCAGTTCTGGGCAGGTATCCAAATGGGCACTCAAAAAAAAAAAAGCACCCATCTTTGCCTGCACCCTCCCCCCTCTGTCTGCGGCATTAACTTTCTTCTCTGTTGTATAGCGTCACGCTCTATTTTACTGGAAGGCTACTCCTTGGCTTCTTACCCAGATCTTATTTCCTGTTATCAGGACACAGCTGCATGAATCTTAATTATCACGCTTTAGGTTTACTTCTCTGTGGAAGACGAGTCTCTCAGAGCTAATCTCTATTAATATGAGAATCACAGTGATTGAAAGTGTTCAAAATAAGATACGCTTAATTATTTACAAGCTAAATGTTCAATAAATGTTTGTCTACTGTGCCACATATCAAGATGGTGGATCAAGCTGGCCATTTTTCTACACATTGATCAGCAGTTATAAACTAGCATACATCAAAACAAGTAAGCGAATGAGCATGTTTATCAGTTTAAACATGCTGTGTATTCAAGAGACAAATACACATAAAAAGTACATGTACATGTGTGCCTGCAGTATGTTTGTTTCCTCTGCAGACTGATAAACTACCTGATTAAAAAAAAAGAGCATATTTTTTTTTCTCTTCCTTAATGTCAAACCACTGAAACCTGCAGCTATAGGGAAGCAAACCCAACACTAGTCTGCTTTCAAGGTCTAATCTGCATCAGCCAGTCAGCTTTAGGAAATGCGTGTGTATGCAGCTGAAATATTAAAAACATAAGGAGAAATGGATCTACATCAGGAGGACCCCTAAATCAAGCTTTTAAATATTCTTTTTGTGGCACTCAAAGCAACTTGCAGTTTTTTGTGCTTCCTGGATGTCATGATTGGTGTTTCAGATATCATGATGAGATTAAAAAAAAAAAAAAAAAAAGTTTCAACAGGCCACTGGTGTGGCTAAAATAGAAAACCACAAGCAACAGAACAGAATCAAGGTATATTTATTTAGATCAGTTGTGTTTGTTCACAGTAGACTGAAAATCAAATAGATCTGTATTTTATAAGCAAGGTAAATAAGTAATAGGAAAATGCAAAAACAACAGTGATCATTATACAAAATTTAACATAAATGCACTTTTTATAACGCAGGTAAAAATCGTGATCCTTGCAGTCTCTGACGAACAGAAGAATATGTAAATAATTAATTTTCCTTCTAATCCAATAAATGTGAATTTATTTTATGAAAAAAAGTTGTGAGACTGATAAGGGACCAGTTTAAAATGTGCACCACCAAGAATGCGTGTTTTCAGAGCAGTGGCGAACACATTACAATCTTCAGGGTTTGTTGCTTTCAATGCTGTCGGATTTGCAAGTTGCCCATAGACGTACATATACATATTTATGTCTATGCTATGGGAGCTTCTTTCCGCCACTAACCCCCCTCCAAAACACAAAACACTATGCTGTTGCCTCACAGCAAGAAGGTCTTGGTTCAAATCCACCTTGACCGAGGCCTTTCTGTGTGGAATTTGCATGTTATCTCCGTGTTTGCGTGGGTTTTCTCCGGTTTCCTCCCACAGTCCAAACACTTAGAGGTGTTAAGTTAATTAGTGATTCTAAATTGATTGCCCATAGGTGTGAATGTGAGTGTGAACGATTAGTTGTATCTCTGTGTTGGCCCTGCGACAGGCTGGCGACCTGTCCAGCGTGTACCCTGCCGCTCGCCCAGTGGCAGCTGGGATAGGCTTCAGCTGCCCGGACCCTGAAAAGAATAAGCGGAAGAAAATGGATAAATGAATGTTGTTTCGTGCTAATTTTCAAACACATTTTGCCACCATACCATACCATACCATACCACATAATCTTACTTAAAAATCCGCTGCATTGGTTTGATCCTGTTGTGATGAAACAGCAGCTACTTCAATTTTCCCACGCACACTGAAGGCAGCGTGCGGATACAGGAAGTCTCGAAACTTTTCAGCGCATTGGCAAACTTGTCTGCATCACACGCAAAAGCAGCGCGCCGTACGCCACTTGTATGTAGGAGGTGCAAGATGGTCAGAAAGTGCTCAAGTTAATATCGTTTTTTTTTTTCTTTTTCGGAAAACAAGTGAGAAGGGATCGTGGATATATGCGATAGTGTGGCCCATAATCGTCGGTGAGGACAATAGTTAGCTTCAGTATTTTTCTGACTTGCATGACGAGACTGCCACTGGCGGAAAGCCCTGCGTGAACCATCAATATGTGGGAGCAGGAGGAATTCGCAAAACACTGGAAGAAAGAATTTCCCGACGGAGAAGTGCCTCAAATGGACTTGAACTCTGTAGACGACATCGAGTCTGAGCTGGAGATATGCAAAGCCAACCTGAAGAGGCTCCAGAAGGCTCTGGCGGAGGAGAAATTCAAGGTGATCTACCTGGAGACCACCGTGGCTCGACAGAAGAGAAAAGACCCGGAAAGGTTTGAAGGCAAAGATGAAAACTTTAACGCTGACATGTCTTCCTTTTCCAAGACGGAAAATATCAGGAAACCTTTGCGGCGGGACACTGAGCGCGACGAGGGGAGGATGAAGATGTTGGATTCCGGAGGCGTGAAACTCCAGGCTGCAGTTAGTAATACGGCGGGGCTCACCAGCTCCTTTGGCCGGGAGCGAGGCAGGTTCAGCGGCAAGATGGGCAAACCAGTCCCCATCCCTGTCCCGCCGCAGAAGCCCGGCTTTTATAGAGGGGACACGGCCCCTGCCATAGTCTCTCGAGCGAATGACAACGAGGACGGCAGCGACCGGGAATTTGAGGATCTGGAGCTGAATGAAAATTTCGTCAGGAATAACTTGTTGGCACCAAAGACTGCGGGCAGGGACGGCCAGAAGACTTCCAGCGCTTACCGGGACAACCGGCGGCCTTTCCGCCACAGCAGGGAGTTTGACTCCGACGATGGCAGACTGTCACCGTCCTTTCCCCACATTCACCGCAGACCCTCCCGAGGCTCCGGGTGCAGCACCCCTGAGAGGAGGAGTGATGGGTACCTGAGCTCCGACCATGATGACTCCTCATCTGCAGGTAATGTCAACACTCCTGGCGCTAGGAATGTCTATAAATAAGAAATAAAATATATAAATGTAATTTTAATACATCAGCTAACAACATGAGATTACATGAAATGGTTTGGCTGGAAGATCAATGACAGGCTATCTTAAGTCTGGATTTACAGTGTAAAAGCCAGATGTGACCTGAAGTCAGGCATTTTAAACATGCCAAGGGCCCTGATATCAGGGAAGGAACGACATAAGGCAGCTAAATAATCTCTACAGGTAGCAGTTTTCTCCAAACTGGATTAAATGCGGCATGTTTTTATTTGCAGATTGCTTTTTATTAACCAATGTGAGTACAGCAGTTGATTTTGTCCTCCAGTACTCAGTCATTTGCAATTGATCAGCAATGTTACGCAATTCAGCTCTTGCTACTGTCTGCCATAAAAAAAGGAAATCTCAGCAGATGCAAATGTAATGAGGTCAAGTCAGCGATATTAATGCAAAATCTGTTTGCATATTTACATGAATGTAGCTTGTTCAACGATTATCTTTATTTGTTCAAAACACAAGCTAGGGTGTATTCATTTTCAGACAAACTGTATCTGGTCCCATTTACTCTGTATCAAACTAATCACCAGGTGCTGTTTTAGAATATTTTTGGTACTGTCCTGGACAAATGCATAATACAAACACGTGTTTCTCTGCTGCAGTCAGCTGAAACGTTACACATGTTCTGCTATAAATATATTTTTATGTGTTTGCTGCCTAATGTTTACAACTCAGTAGCTCAGGTTGTGTTTACCCCTGCCCCTTCCCCCCAAAAGAAACAACAACAAAAAAAAGCAAAGCTCAATGAGGCAAAGCAATCTCCACCAATAACTTACTGCTCTTCAGTGTTCTCACACAAGTCAAAATTAAGGACTTAAATTGGCATAACTTGTATTCCACTAATTGTGCTACATCCAACTTTAAACACTGGTTAAGATTAAGTTGAACTAACCTGTGCAAAAATCTGCATTTTTTTTTTTTTTTTACTTCAAGCAGAAAATGTGTATCAGTGTATGAAGTGGATTTCATGAAACAAATGAAATCCTGAATAAGTGTGGCTCGGGAACAGTTCCAAAGTACACTAAATGCTCTAAGTGGTGTTGTAGCTATCAGACGTTAAGGGAACTACCACCTGTTATCGCAGATCTGCTGCAGCACAACCCTTTAAAGGCATGAGCCACACACAAGATAAGCAATAGCTGTAAAGATGAAGACTGGATTTCCTTTGCAAAGCCCTGCTCAAGCATAGCATTGGCTTTTTTAATCATGTAGATTAGTGGGTTACCTCAAACTAGGCAAAGTAGCCTGTATTTGTCCTTTGGCCACAGCATGTAAGGTGAGAACTTACTGTATAAACCAGTTAAACACCATCTCCCTTGTGTGGGGTACTCCACATTTTCTGTATTGACCTCTTGAGAGTAAATGTTTCCTTTTTAGATCAGAGATCTGTAAGAAGCCTGTCGTGGTACATCAGGCTCAAAGGAGCTGCAGTTTAGTTTGTGAAAAATCTAGATACAGCCTAATGTACTGAACACATTAGTGTCCCTTATGCTTTACAATGTGAGTCATATTGAGCTTGTCGTTCCCGTCAGTCAGTGGTCCTGTTCTGATGTCATGTTTGATGCAGTGAGTTCAGGATTCCACAGTAGGTGAAACACCACAAGTAACTTGAAAACCAGCAATGAGGTGGCAATGCATGATTTACATGTCACTGACTGCTGTAATGGACAGGTTTGCTAATCTTCCTGGGTAAACGTGTGTAAGGTAATTCTATGTTAATTTAGCAAGGGATATACCTGAATTTGTAGAAACCTCATTGACCAGCTTTAGGCTTGTAGTAGGACAGTCAGCAGTGCCCTTCACTGCTACAGTTACTTTTATGTCTCACCTCAAAGGTGAGATTTGTTTAACTTGACACTGTGTGTCACTCACGGTCATTGCTACAAGTCCTGTTGATATTTGTGGTCTCTGGTTGGCACATTGTTGCTGGTGTCTTCCTGTGTGTCCGCTGTGTGTATTTGACTTTTTGGAATATTGCAAATGGCTGGGTTAACTTAGTGTAGCCCAAATACTATAAGAAGCATGAAACAGATAGCCTAGCTCAATAATCAATAATCAATTTATTTGTCTAAAAACCAAAGTATAATTTTCTGTAAGGACTGGGCTGGGCAGTGGTTTCTAAAATCTCCAAACAGAAAAACTGTATGAAATGTGAGAGAGAAGAGACAAAATATGAATAATAAAAAAAAAAGGGACTATGCAAGCATATTTTGAGAAAGAAGAAGGAGTTCTAGTGAGTGCTCGACCTCGACACTTTCTTTCTGAGGTGTGAAAGGTGCTATTTATTGAACTTTAAAGGTGCTAGCATGTAGATGTGATGGTGCCTGGTATGTCTCACCATATTTCCAGTCTGTGTGCTGGAACATCGACAAACATCCTTTGTGTCTAGTTCCATATTTACAGCACGTGCCATCGGACCACTCATCTTAGCAAAAATGGTCAGAAATTCCCTTGTAAACTGTCGGGCTGGTACTGTAAATAATTTACTTGGAAAAAGAGGCTCCTGAGTTAAACTAATAATAGAAATACTAATCCAGGAAACTGGAGTCGTGTCTTGCTGTGACGTAGCTTTAAGGCCTTCTAAAAAGAAGTGTGGCAATACCGGCAGAGATTGTCTGCTTGACATGAGTCAGGAGTGAATGACTAACTTAAACGCGAGACTAGATTGAGGAAGCTTTTTTGAGAGGACAAAACCTCTGTGACACATCCCAGTTCTTTTGTCTGTTCTTTTAAACTGGAAAGGATTATGGCTGGCTCGACACTAATTGTTAGCTCATAATTTTATTGTTATAGTTCTGCTCACTGATTTGGTGGATATTGACTGATTAGGCTGATGTGCAAGGATCTGGAAAACTGGCCCGTCCTAAAGTTTGGCGGGCAGAAAACACCTGCTGGGCTTTCCACCATGACATGCTGTTTGCTTTTCCATTGTAACAGGTCAGGGGATGTATTTTCCCATAAACCTGTGGGTCAGTGAGGAAGAGCACTTACTGTAAACCACTTAATCTATTCCATCTTTGTTATCCAACAGGATATTGATGTTTTGCTTTGACAACTGGAATAATCAGTGGAAAGACTTTAATTGTAGCTAAAACAATGAGGAGGGTGTGTGGACCTCTGGGAGGATATGGGGGGGGAGGATTTGTCCTTTTGGGTTTAAGGTCACCTCTTTCAATCGGCAGTTGTCTGCCCTCCTGGCCACTGAGCATTATGGGATGAAATCCTCCCTTACTTCCACTCGCACATATGCACAAGCCATTGGCTCATGCCAGGGGTCTTGCTCACGCCGCTGCCTTTTTGTAGTGTGCATTTTCCTGGGAAGAGGTCATCCATCAGGTCATGTGAGTGTTAGTCCACTGCTCTGGTCTCTCCATATTGTTCCTGATTCACCTCTGATTCAGGCACCGTTGGTCTGAAACCTGAAAGGAACTCCACTCTTATTGCGACACTATTTCAATAAGCATTGTTGTTTTTTAATTAGAGAAAAAACATCACAGAGTGAATGTTTTGGATTCCAAATAGTCATCATAGGTATTGAATTTTAAACAGCCTAGCCCAGTCTACACATGCCAGCATGCAGTATACTACTGTTAGAAATACTGCTATTGGAAGTGATGGACAAATTCCAGTTTTTAGCTCTCTCAGCTATTTAAAGCATCATAATTCAGAAATAACTGTACTGAGTGCAGGCATATTAATGGGAAAAAAAGATTGTTTATTTTTAGTATATAACCACTTTGATCTCCATAGTGAAATATGTTTTTAAATGTCTCACAGTAAAGCTGAATGACTTGCTTGTTGAGTTCATAATTATCATGTCACATTGCCAGAAGGGTCCCTCTGAGAGGGCTGTTTCCTGTTGATCTTACCTATAGCACATTTCTTTATTAAGCATCCAGTAGCTCAGAAAATAGCCATGAAAGAGAGAAAAAAACGTTCACACATAGTATGCTGACATTCAGATGTGTAACAGTTTTTTTAAATGTCAGGTATTTAAATGTGAAATTCATTAACTATAAAATAAGCAATCATTTTTTAATAAACATTAGTAGCAGTGAGTTAAGATGATTTATTAATATATACACATCAAAGTGCACAAATAAGAAGACAACATTTTGCCATCATGTGAAAGAAATAGGAACACCTTATGGACGCACAAACATAACAATGACATATAATCATTTACATAGTTTAAATAAATGGGTAAAAAAAAACGGATCAGTCAAAGGAAAAGAAGTACATCCCAAATTCATGTTAATCAGTAATATCGGATTTTAATATTAGCAGCAGTTCCGGTTATTAGAACCTTCTTAAAAAGGGTAGGATGGGAGGATGTGATGCTGTCACAATAACCAAATTATCACAATACAGTAATACTGCAGTACTCAATACAATGCAAGACTATATAAAATGATAGTCTTTCAATTTTTAAGGAGGGAAAAAAAATTGTCCTAAAAGGCAGAAAAGCATAAATTATGTATTTATTCATTGGATTATGGTGTATCTGTGTGTATCTATTATTATCCAGTTTCAGTAATGTGTCAGTTTATTAGCTCTCTAATTAGCTTTCTCTGGCGTCTTTGCTGTTGATGGGTGTAGTGTCACCATGCCAAGGTTTTAAAGTGGAAATGAAACACTACATGTATAAAGACTAACTTACACCATGGAGCCCTGCTCTACATAAACTGTCATAGATTTAAATCTGTGAAGGTAGATAAGTGTAAGTAGAAATGAATGTAAACAGACTTACATTAGTTTATGTTAGCTAACTAGTGACAGAGCCGGTAACTCAGTGGAAAACAAGGAAACCAAAAAGCAGTCTAACGGGGGGCACGTTTCTACTGTGCCTGGCTGCATCAGTGAGTTTTATGTTAAAAACCAAGGATATACGGTCCACTATCACTCTCTGTCTTAAGTAATAAGTGGTTCTTCATTGCTGGCTAGCTGCTCTGAAATGGGAAAATCCATCTATTGACCGTCATGTTTGGGTTGATAAAGCACTTTATAAATGAGGACTGTGTGGAGGAGAGTCTGAGTCAGGTGCACCGGTGATTCACCAGAGCAACAAGCTGAAGTCAGACACTGTTGGATTTTTCCTGGTCAGATCGGGTATACAGACTCGAGTGGTGCAATCACCTGGCAAATAGATGCAAAGCTGCAATCATCACTAACTTAGTTATGTTTGTTTAAATCTCTGACTGCTTGTTAGAGCAGGACTCTTTGGTGTAAATTAGCCTTTATACACGTAGTGTTTCATGTCCACTTTAAGTGCCCTTCAACACCAGTGTTGTACTTACCGCATCAGCCAGGATGCGTCCGTGTGACATAAATGTAATTATCAGATGGAGTAAGCTCTTCAAATTAAGGAAAATAATAATCTCCAAGTAGGTTTCAGATGGCTGCCAACTGCAACCCAGAGCAAATTCAGTCCGAGTGCAAATTCAGAAACAACCTGTTGCTGTCAAACTGGATGAGGGTACACTCAGAAACTGAGATTGCACAAAGCTGCCCTGCACAGGAGGCAGAAGCAGTGAATTTGATTGAAATGCTGTGGGGGTGTTTGAAACCTGGAAACTTTGAGATACTCTAACAACGACCTTTAACTAAAGGAATCTTCCATGTAAGAGACCCATTTCAGCAAGCTGATGTCAGAGATGAAACACTGACTAAAGTTATTCCTGTTAAATGAGGCGATACTAGGTGCTGAAGCTATGGGTGTGCTTATCTGTCCCACAAAAAAGTTTCACTAGTAATACTAGATCATAGTGATGGTGTTTAAATACACCACATTTATCTGTGGGTACAATTTCTCAGAGGTTCTCAGGGAAAAGAAAACAGATTGAAAAAAGAGGTGCACATCCAGTGTTGGGATGAGAGCCTTGTGTTTTTGAAGAAGTCTTAGAAAGCACCTGGAAAAGAAATACTTTCAAAAATTTTCAGGTGCTTTAAAATTCAAAATTAAATCACCTTAGACTATTTACAAGATTTGGACTTAAGCTTCTCCAAAAATCTGGCAGATTTCTTATAGCAGGCCTCTTTGTGACGGTTAACTGCTGTGATGTAATGAACAGACTATCACCAGCAGACGGGCTTGCCGTGTCATGTCGCTAATGTGGCTTTTCATGTCTAATTGCTAAAGGGATGATAAAGAAAATGCTTATTTTTAATAGAAATATCGCCTGTTTGATCAGTAACTACTTAAAGAAACCTGGGGAACAAGGATGTTTTTTTTCACGCTATTAAGAATAACTGTTGAATACGGTACCTACATTACTACTTTTGCTATGAGATGGTTTCTTCTTACCTCAGATAAGCAGGACTTGTCCAGACCTGTTCCAAGTAGTATGTGCAGCATGGGAACTATGAGCCTGTCATGTTGTTTCCATTTCCAAAGTTGTTTCAGTGGTTTAACTGGAAGCTTGTGATCTTCTCTTACACCTGTGAATTAGAGTTTTCAGCTTCTGAAGCTTCAGCATATACTATGGGTGCTCTCTTTGTATATATATGACAGTTTGACAGCACAAGGTAGTGCACTGTCTTAATGCAAAGTGAGAGTTTTGATACTGTGATAGACAGTCCTGAGAAAAAAATACCCACACATGAGTGTAAATATCTCCTGACATCCTGGCTCATCATACTTTTTTCCCTGGGCAACAGAGCTGAGAGAGATGCTTTGCTACCCCTGTGGTCTCTTTAAGGTACAGGCAAATATACACTGCTTCAAAAAAAAAAAATTAAAGGAACACTTTCTAATTTAATTCAATTTTATTTAGACTTAATCTAGTGACAGAGCCGATAGCACCAAATCACAACAGTCGCCTCAAGGTGTTTTATATTGTAAAGGAAAGACTCTACAATAATTACAGAGAAAACCCAACAGTCAGAGCAAGCATTTGGTGACAGCGGGAAGGAAAAACTCCCTTTTGACAGGAGGAGGCATACAGCAGAACCAGGCTCAGGGAGGGGCAGTCATCTGCAGCAACCGATTGGGGCTGAGAGGAGAGATAGGACAAAAGATATGTGGAAGAGAGCCAGAGATTAATAATAACTAATGATTATGACTAATCAGAGCATAGCATCGAGTCAGTTACTTCTGGGATATTGATCTGGTCAGTTAAGTAGCAGAGGGTGTTGTTAATCAGTTTCAGCCGCTTTGGTGTTCAGCAAATTAACAACAGGTGCACTAGAGGGGCAACAAAGAGACAGCCCCCAAACAGGAATGGTTTTAAAGGTGGAGGCCACTGATATTTTTTCCCTCCTCATCTTTTTCTGATAGTTTTGTCGCAACAACAGAGGGCCCAACGTTTTTTAGTGGGCCCTATGCTCACTGCCCGGCACCGTCGTGCATGATTGGCGTTTGCTATAGAATACCAGAATTGGCAAGTCCACCACTGGCACCCTGTGCTTTTCACAGATGAGAGCAAGCTCACCCTGAGCACATGTGACAGACATGAAAGGGTATGGAGAAGCCGTGGAGAATGCTACACTCCAGAGGCGTGGTGGCCTTCGGGAGGTTTCCCGAACAGCCGGTCGTTTCCAGGCCGAACTGGCCGGTGATCAGAATTGTTTTCTTTTTTGTTTTTTTTTACCCAATTAAGCACAGCAGCGCACACGCTGCAGCTCTCGTGGCCTCTCCAAACAAAGCTCCGGGGCTGAATTTCAACCCCAGCCCGCCCCTGATACACTCCCTGTAAAATTGTTCAGCATGACCAATTTGGTGGTGGGTCAGTGATGGTCTAGGGAGGCATATCCATGGAGGGACACACAGACCACAACAGGCTAGGCAACGGCACCCTGATTGCCATTAGGTATTAAATTTGTGGACCCACTATCAGACCCTATGCTGGTGCAGTGGGTGCTGGGTTCCTCCTGCTGCATGACAATGTCCAGCCTTATTTGGCGAGAGTATGCAGGCCGTTCCTGGAGGATGAAGGAATTGATACTATTGACTGGCCCCCATCCTCGCCTGACCTAAATCCAATAGAACACCTCTGGGACATTATGTTTTGGCCCGTCTGACACCGCCAGGTTGCACCTCAGGCTGTTCAGAAGCTCAGTGATAGTGTCCATCACTGAGCTCCTGGTAGGACACGATCGACTCATTAGGAACATGCCCTGATGTTGTCAGAGCATGTGGGTGTCATTCAAACTACTGAGCACCATTTTGAGATGCTGCAATGACATTTCAGGAAAATGGACTAGCCTGCTGCATCATTTGTTCACTTTGATTTTTGGGGTTTTGAATTCGGCTCTCTGTAGGTTGATAATTTTCATTTCCATTGAGATCTGCTGTGTATTCAGTGTTCCTTTTCCCTTTTTTGAGCAGTGTACATTAAGAACTATTATTGATGGGACATTTTTTCTTTTTTAAAAAAATGTAAAGTACCGATACATATGCACTGAAACCAAATACTGTATGGGTAACATCATTTAACTTTGTTGTAGTTCTGTTTTACAAAGGTAGAACTGTGGAATAAAACACCACAAAAATGATATTTATTTAGGTAATTGATTCTCTTGTATCTAAACAAAGACTCAAATTTACAATACTTCCTAATATGTTTAAAAGGTAATAATTCTGCTCATTTCATGCGCCTAGTTTTACATGATTCCCAGTCCAAAATAATCCTTAGTTATTCCATGATGAGGCCTGGTGCAGCCTATCAGTTTGCCCGCTGTCCTCTCCTTTCTCTTCTAATTGGCTGTCCCTTGCAAACAAAAATTTTGAACAGCATGTTAGTGGAGCTGCTGTGCTCAAGGCCAGAGCTGTGTGTTTGAGCTGTGTTCAAAGTAAACACACTCAAAGTATCCATGTCTAAGTCCTCAAAACTAAAATCCTATTTATGGCTTGACTTGTTCCTGCGTTACCTTGGTGATGAATGCGTCGTGGTGGTGCAGGGAAGCAGGCAGGATGTATCTGTGATGGTGGAGGAGGTGTGGGTTTTGCAGCATCATCGCCTGCTTGTGAGATGGATGCAGGCCTGAAAAATTTGTATGTTTGTGAAAGCCTTGACCTTAGCTCTACAGCAGAGGTGTGAAATGCACGGTCATGACATTGCATTGCAAAAAAAAAAGCTGAATGCTGCCTGGTGCTTCTTTTTATATATATATCCAGTACAGTGTTTGCACAAGCACATGCATGCAAAATCAAGGTCAGGCATTGCTTTACAGTATAAAGGTTGTTACAAATATAATACTGTAAACAAGTTTTAGGCGCTAGTGAGGATGCTTTTGATGATGCTCTTAATGTTTTTGTTGATCTGTTAATTAAATGCATTAAATAGGAATAAAATATGCGTCTCAAATAAGTAATAGCACACAAAAATAAGTTTGTTCCAGGCTTCTTGTACAGCTTGTTCTTTAGTTGATTTAGTCTGTCTGAGTAGCTTCAATTTATTACCAGACTGAAACCCTCATGTTCATATCAGGGTTGCTAGTGGCTTCATTAACTGCCATCTGTGGGGGCTGTGCCCTCCGTTGCAGAACTCTTCTTTTCTTGTGGCTGAAGATAGTTTTGCATGTTGTTTGAAGTTCTTGTCATGCTGCAGAAAAGACACCTTCATATTTGCACTGTCATGTGTGTGTATATAACCCAAATTTGTAACCTATATGTGTAACATCTTTACTCTCCTGTTTGTTAAACCTACGGTGCACTTTTTTTTTTCTCATTATAGCAGAATTGTCCTCATTATAATCCTGAGTTCAAATGACACACAGTTCAGCTGCTGTCACCTGACTCAAAGACCTGTGTGAACTAAAGCCCTGTGATGCAATCTCCTCCTGCTGACTGCCACTAACTGCAAGAAGTGAAAGAAGTTTAAGATGCATGAAGATGATTTTGGGTTCATTAGATTGGGTTGGAAAAAATATGAAGAACATATTAAATTAGTAATTAAAATTTAGTGGCTTCATTGCATGTGTGATTCTAATAATGACTCCCTGGCCCAATCTTTGTTGATGTTACCTAATTTTCCATTAGCTTACTGTTTTTGGGACACTTGCACAGTGCTCCCTCACAGTGCTCCCTGGACGTGTTTGTTTGTCTAAAACAAACAAAGGTGTGGACCTCTCAGGGGTTTATTATATGGACACAACTACGCGAGAAAGATTCCCTCATTAAGATGAGAAGGAAGAGGCTACGCACGTCTTGAGGTTGTGTAATCTAGGAAAAAACATCCTCTCAGTTCACTAATACGTGGTTTGTTTCCATCTCCTGTGGGACAGGGCTGAGCTGTACTACTCCTTTCTCTCACCCTCTTTTGCCCCCATTCAACCCATCTTCTAAACAAAGACTGAGGCAAACAAAGATGCTATCTCACTCACTGAGTTTCCTTCAGATTATTGCTCACAGCAGGATTTTTACACAGGGGATTAACTGGACAGGAAGAGGAAACTCAATTCTACAATTTCTCTCAGTTCAAATCAAGATGAGCACCTGCAAGATCTAGTAGAGCCTGAGTGTTGTGGTTTTCCTGTCAGTTAACTGATTCATGTAGCTGAAATGAGCAAACCATTCGTGTATACTAGAATGTAGTAGGGAAGCAGCTTACAGTAGAATAATCATGGCTTGCTTGTTTTTCTTTCCAACAAGTTTCCAAAAGCTGAACATTTTTTCATTAACTGTCACATGTGGTAAATAAGAACAAACAATCATCCCAACTGAAGAGTTGAACTCAGAGAATATTGGCCAATTGTGCTTGAAAATAACTTTATATTGCAGTTTTTCATTGGTGCATCAAATTGAGAAACAAGCATGTGATCTACCAGGGCTATCAGAATATGGAAAAGAGGGGTTACAATTAGTCTATTTTTATCCTGTTCTTTCTGTAAGCTTTCCAGTGTCTGTTTCTCTCAGTAGTTCTCACTGTAGGGCTCTAATCTGATTTGTTAGTAGTTTCTCTTTCATGTTAACAGAACTTGTGTCATCTAAAACAGATTCTAGGCTCTGTTTTATTGGTGGAAAGTGTAAATGTCATTTGTGTTTCTGTCTTAATATAGGTGCGGCTTTTGCATGCAGACGTACAAATGGCTCAACGCTTTTTATCGTTAACATTGAGAGAAGGGGGGGGGCAAAAACTAAATTTAATATCAGAGGCACTCTGAGGCAGGCCACTTATGATTGGCTGACAGATATGGCTGCCATGGAGACCCCAGTGTGGTGTGTGCATGTGGTGAGACCAGGGAATGTGAGTGTGCACAGTGCATATGGACCCATAGAGTCATGCATGCTTCTAAAACACTGTCAACTGGTGTATATAGCCTGGTACTTGATGTTCACTTCTCTGAATGGTGTTGCATGTTGTGCAATCTGTTGTGACTGCTGCTTTCAGTTCCTTAAAAAAAAAATATAATATTAAAAAAATGACATTATGTGATATGAATAGTAGTTGAATAGAAAGTAAAGTCTACAAGTGAGCCAAAATCAAAATAAATAATTGCTGTGAAATTTATTGCACTTTCCATTTGCGTTGAATAAAAGCTAAATGTTACAGATCATTTCATGTTGTCAAAGACTTCATATAAATGGTGTCACTTCATGATATTTCATTTCATAATGCATCAAGTCAATGGTGTTGACTTGATGGTGAAAAAGATTTCGTGGTAGGTTAAAGGGTTACATTGAAGAGCTGAAATAATGGGAATGTAAACTAGTCAGGAACTTACTGTTGCTCAGGTGTGATGCAGCTCTATTATATGTGCTTAGAATAATGTAAATACCTTGGAGCTGGAGTTGGAGACATTGTGCTGATAAACTATGCTATGATACCAAATCTAAATGACCCTAATTAAGGGTTTGTTTGTTTTTTAAAATTGGCACCACTGTTGTAAAAGTGTGACGTTTAGCCTGGAATAGAAAAGGAATTATGAAATATAAGTGCTTAAATGAGAAAACAAGACTAGTGATATTAGTAAATTATGATTTAAATATTATTTATTCATGAAATTTTATTTCATTGTTACACAAGCGGTGACGCTCTGTTATGTTAGACTGAAAGCCAGTTTGGGTGCTTTTATAATTGTCCTTTTCATTTATTTATGTAATTATTCATTTATTTAAATGTTTAAGTTCACACAGACACTGCAGTAAGTGACAGATTTTACTCATGTTTCAGTCTTGACATAATTTGTGCACCAAACTTTTTTTTTTAATTAAAGTATGAGCTTCATTCACCTCATTAGCAATGAATGGGCCATACTGTGAAGTGGTGAAGTTTTAATCCAGCAGAAGGAGGAAACCTAAATGATTTGATTCTGTTATGCAGAAACATTTTGCATATGTCTTTTTTTCCGATCTTGTAAATGCCACTTTTTTTCCTTTTCACAATCACATGTTGCGGACAGAAACTAAATGAAGAAGACGTCTGCAGACTTGGACTTTGGTTTCAAGGGAGAACATAATCTGAAAACCAATGTTCCTTTTTCAGCTTGAGACAACTGAGAATCACATGTTTAAAAGGCTTAGTTTCACTAACAAATGGATTGGTAAATGGTAAATGGACTGGTACGTGTATTGTGATGTATATAGTGACAAGTGACATATGTGATTTGCCCTCTTTTATTTTGAAAGAGGGCAAGTTGCAGTTTATTCCCATGCTTACTTGTTACAAGAATATTGGGAGTAAGAAGGAGTATTTTCATTAACCACTTAAAAATTTCACATATGTAGGCTGACAGTAAGAGAACTGCAAAAAAAAAACCAAAACACTGCCGCATTCAACCTGCTGGTGTGTGAAGTCCCCATGGTGATAGTGTTACTGTGTCAGATGGCAGCCTTGCTTAAACCTGAAAATGTATGTATATTTTCATGGGCCTCAATAATGAGGCTTTCAGCCTTCTCACCTGTCAGGACATGTTCTCGTGACCCCACCTCCCATCCCCCATCCCCCAGCCCCAGGCAGCCTATGCCACTTGTTTCCTCCTGTGACTTCAGGGAGCTTTTTCTCAGCTGTGCACCAAAAATTAATAGAAACACTGGCATTCACTGAAGCGTGACGGTGTTAAAATACCTTTACTTAGAATCTCAGCTTGCTCAAGGACATTGTTTTTCAAAGTCATCACTTTCAGTTCTTCTTTCTGAGCGGAGATTGAAACAGATGGACAATTTTGCAGGTGCAACTTTTTGCATTTTGAAACCACTTATTCTGGACTTTCACAACGTTTGTCAGGATGAGAATGCTTACTTACCTCAGGATCAAAGTTCTTGGTAGAGAAAGGGAAGAGGATTTGTGTTTCAGGCCACATGAATGCCTGCTGTGGGTATAACGTGTCACTGTGTAAAATCCCATCTGGAAACATGAGATACTCGGAACCTGCGGGTCAATGGTTAAAATGTTGGCCTGGCATTATACTTGGAGGAGGATCACTGCTTCTGCTGTGTTCAGACTGTGGTCAGCCTTGAAAAACCAGATACTATCTGTTGGTGTCATAATTACTCATTTAGCCACAAGATCTTGGCAAAGTAATTGAGACTGCAAGACAGTGCTGTTTGCGCCCAGGATTGAATTTAAGGTAATGATAATTGAGTAACTTTCACTCACTACAGTTATTGTGTAGTGATGCGTGAGTGGGAGAATTGCGAGATTGCATAAGCGCTTCATGAACCAAAACGGCTGCGCGCATGATACATTGCAAATTGCGGTGAAATAACACTACAGTTCCGAAAAGGAGCAGGTAAAGCTCTCAGGCCGGCGCGAGAGAACGTCAGCAGTGCTGAGCAATCAACTGCTGGCTAGAACACTGGTCTTGTCTTTGGCATTATTAAAATGATTAAAAATCAAATGGTAGCAAAAACTACCAGAAACAGAGCCCAGCTTTTGGCTCACTGGTATTACTTGTATATCTGTTGACCTCATTATATAAAACTTGATGGCCTTGTTTAAAATGCTCCACCACTGGAACAGTAATATATCAGACTAGGGGTGGGCGATATGGACCAAAAATAATATCATGATATTTTTTTAGCTGAATGGCGATATACGATATATTTTTTTTCTTCCCAAAAAGTATAAACAAAAAGGCACTTCTGAGTCACATGGGCACTTTTTTAAACACTCAGCTGTAGATGTACATGGGGGGGGGGGGGGGCTGAAAAACCGCTA
>JAVDPK010001936.1:184551-212835 GCA_034780415.1 Cichlasoma orientale
TCTCTCTCTCTCTCTCTCTCTCTCTCTCTCTCTCTCTCTCTCTCTCTCTCTCTCTCTCTCTCTCTCTCTCTCTTTTTCTCTTTGCCTCTTCCTCTCCCTCACTCTCTGTCTTCTCCCCTCTCTGCCTTTCATCCTGTCCTCCAGACTTTAACTACAACACAGATGGATACGAGGGGGACGGAGGAGAGGACGGCAAATCCCAGGATGGCTCAGAAACGCTGCCCTATATAGATGAATCGCCCACCATGTCACCCCAGCTGTGCGCACCCCAAGGGCCCGATGGAGAAACGGTGTCCCCCACACCACCAGAGGGTCTGCTGGCTGGGGTAAGAACCACACACACACACAAAAAACCACACAGAGGTGAAGATTTTTTCAGAAGCAACCTGTACACAAAGATTTGCATTATGTATATATGCCTGACAGCTTACAGGGTCACAGTTTGGCGTGAAAAGGGATATAAGCTGTTAAAAATACGTCAGTGATGATTTGATTATCAAATTTACCTGTTTATGTGTTGGTCAGTAGTTTTTTGATGCTGCAGCTGCCAGTAAAGCCAGGGTTGATGTGAAGGCCAGAGTTTGGCATGCAATAATTGCCATTTTTATCTAGATTCTGGAAGCATATTTAAAGCATTTGTTACATTTTTTCCCCGTGTGTGTCAAAATATTGTCAGAATATCAGAATGTTCAAGACTGTTAATCCTCTCAACATTTGCAATATATTTCATTTATGTGTACAATATTTATTCTCATGAACAATCAAAAATAAATGATTTACAAAAGTTAGAAACCTGTTAGTATTGAAACTACACAGAGTTTACGTGTTGTGATGTTCAGAAAACTTGACCTCTGAACTTTAGCTTGAGGTATAGGTCGCCGAGATTCTAATTCATCCGAGATTTTTAGTAGATGCGTCTAAGGTGTGAATTTGATCATTCTGGGTCACATCGTTCTTGAGTTATGCCAACATTAAAGTTTTTGTGGAGCAGATGCCGCTGACACCAAGGCTACGACAAAAGCTCGACTTTTGCTTTGAAACAGCCGAGCTAAAAATGAGTAGACACTTTGCTGCAGCAGTAATCAGGAGGTTTAGATTGACCCCACTAATCAGAGCTGTCCTAAAATGACTCGACCAGTAATGTGGTGTCTAGACAAAGTAAGAGAAGGCGCAAAACTGCAAGAGAATTGGGGTACAATCTTTGTTAGGAAGATAAATTTACTCATTTCAAGGAGAGTTCAGCATTGGTGACATGAACCTGGTCAGGATTGCTGCAGTATAGTATAAGAGTGAAGCACCAATATGGGAGTGTGATAAGGAGCTGCAAAAGGTAAAATACTGTTTGAGAATATGACTCCACAAGCCTCGCAGAACAGACCTGCGATCATGACAAATAACCAAAGCACAATAGCAGAATGGCAGCGTTTCTAAGTAGCCACAAAGTGAAAACTATTACCCGGACATATGAGAACAAATATTGTGCAATTTGGAAATCATTTTTTAGAGATCATACAGTTTTGATAATTGAAATTAATGACACAAGGGAACAATTAGAGTAGCCAAAAATTTCCATGGGCATGAACATTATGGCGTGGTTGGTAGCACTGTTGCCTTACCTCAAGAAGGTCCTGGGTTCTTCCCGTGTCTTCGAAGACATGCATCGGTTGGCCAAACTGGCCATAAGTGTGAATGTGAGCGTGAATGCTTGTCTCTCTGTGGCAGACTGGAGACCTGTCCAGGGTTTGCCCTGCCTCTTGCCCAGCAACAGCTGGGATGACATGCTGGAATGATATCCTGTGAAGGGATGATGGGATAGGCTCCAGCCACCCTGCTACCCTAAACTGGATAAGTGGAAGAAAATGTGTGGATGGACACGGTGTTGGACAAATATATTTTTTAGAAAAAGGTGGGGAGAAGGTCCTTATTTCACCATACAGATGAGGATAGAATTATTAGCCCCCTTAATAATTTTTTTATATTTTTTTATTTTTTAAGTATTTCGCAAGTGCTGTTAAACAGAGCAAGGAATTTTTAACACAGCTTTTTCCAGACATCCCAGTTTTAGTTTGGATGCTTACATTATTTTACTGCTGTGTTTCACTGTGGGGACGGTGTTCTTTGGGTTGTACGCCTCTCCCTTCTTTCTCCAAACAACGAGCTCTAATCTTCTTCAGGTTGTCCTTAGCATACTTCAGTCTGGCTTGAAGTCTCCTGCAGAAGTGGAGTTTTTCTTAGTCTGCAACCTCGCAGTCTATTCCTGTGCAGGGTTCTAGTGATTGTCTTCTTTAAAGCTACAGTTTCCACCTTGTCTAAGTCATTCAACAGTGTCTTGGCGGTTGTTCTGGGGTCTTGAGACACATCTCTCACTAGTTTTCTTTCCAGTCTTTGAAATCTTTTGCTTCCTACCTCTGCCAGGCTTTTTCTTCTCACTTGATGCTCTCTAAAGTGGGTGCTCAAACCCTTGCTCAAGTTTTTATACTGTGTGTAAATTAGAAGGTAAACCTCAGTTACATTACTCAGCATTACAAAGTTAAAGCACATCATTGCACAGCAGTGGTTTTGTGCTATGGCTTAAAAAAAAGGGTCAGTTTTCAGGGGACTTGTTATATTGACCCTGGTGATGTCTTTTTTTTTTTTATATATATAAATCTGTTATTGTGGGCAAATAGAAATAATTTCTGCTTTCTAAAGAAAATAGTAGAGTATATATATAAAAAATGCTTGGACACAGTTTAAATTAAGTGTTTGCTTGCCCTTACATTCTGAACTATAAAACAATATGAGGTGTACAGTCATAAGTCAGGTTGTTCTCTTGTTATTAAAAGTCGGAGTTTCACCTGGAATGATTATACTCCAAGATCTGGGCTGCCAGTTCTCTCTTTCTGATAGGAGCCACAGATAATGACCCACTCAAATTATTAACAATTAGCTAGACCGCCTGAAGCACACCGCAGGATGAGTATTCACATCAGCTGGAAATGACCACTGACCCAGATAAGGTTCAGCAGCAACTGTCTGCTAGTCTGAATATAAATGGAACACACTGCAGTTCTGTTCATCAATGTTTTAAACTGTTTGTTTACATTTTTTTCCCCCGGGCATCAGGAAATGACATGCGTGTCACCAGAAACATGCAGGAAGGTCTCCACCAGTGCCTGGTGCCCTAGCCACGATCCAAACAGAGGCCAGACAGCTGTTTACATCTTTTAAGGCCCCATTGTGTTGGCCTTCATTGATCCCACAATCACTGTGGTAGTGTGTTGGCGATTTTTTTCCTTGTATTACTGTACATCTACAGTGCATAATTTAGAATTTGAATGTTGTAGCTGACAGTCTTTCATGTGTTTATTCCAAATAAGCTGCTGCTGCTGGAAATGTAAAACGCTTCCCATTTTCTGTGGATTTTCACACTTAAGTCTGACAAATCGCTCAGAACAGCTGATATGAAAGCTCTCATGATGCTTTTTGGAGACTGAATATTTTCTGAATGTGTTCATCGTCATGTCTCAGGGCCCGTGGTCCTGTCTCACACTCCTCCCTTCATATCACATTAGCAGCGCTCTTTTTAATGCCTCCCAGCTGTGTGTTTGTATGACTGTCACTGGGTGCCAACTTGCAAGAATGTGACTGTGCGAAGGGGTGCCAAAGCAGGGAAGCTCAGCGGGTGCCGTGGTGTCCCTGACCTGATCTGACCTTCTCAGACACAGAGACAAAACACCTGACAGCACTTCGTACACATCTCTGTAGCTTTTATATGCAATGAAAAAACTGAATGAAAACTCAATCATTATGTCTGTTATGTTTATTTTACATTTTCATAGCTTCAGACAAAACTATTTTTTCCATTATACATACAGAACAGAAACGTCAGTATATACTTTTAATGTTAGTGTATTTATATACTGTATAAATTGCAGCATGTGGATTGCGTCTCTACAGCCTCTACTTGTTCTACCTGCTCTTTAAATCTGCAGGCTCCCTCTCACATTAGATCTTTCTATCTCTTCTCCTAGCATCATCACTGCACTATCCACGCATGAACAGTGTTGTAAATAAACAGTGGCCTTGATAGGCCTTTATAGAGTTGATTGATGAATTATTCAGCTTTTTATTCAGCCGCATTAATTGCGAGGCACCCTGAGCTAGGGCAGCTCACGTAAATGAAAATGTGTCTCCATCTAGTGGCTAGCTGGGGTAAGAACTGATGAGCTGGCATTTGCACACACAGGAAACTGTTTAAAATCTAATAAAGTTGAAGCCTGAAGCTTAGGAGTACAGCCATCTATCTTACTGAAAGATTGTGTTTATTAATGGATTCCACTATAACAAAAGCGGGGTGCATGCTGTACAGCTGTGTGAAAATGTGGTAAATCCAGAAACCCTTAAATTGCGCTTGAAAAATAAATTGATAAACTTCCCTTAGTACTGTTTATCTTCATTGTGCTGTGTACATTAATGGTTTAGCCCCAGTGTTCTCATTAAGGCACTGTTTTTAATACTCCCAGCTCTTCCTTAATACTTCATCTCTGCTTGCATGATTTTAGTCAACGTGTGCAAGCTGATCCTGTTTCCTGTGCACAGTTCTATGCAAAATTTTGGATTAAGTAGTTTGTTTGTTTTGTTTTTCAGTGGTGAGTTGTGATCAGCTGATTTTTAATAATAATGAGAAGAAGACTTAATTAGCTTTTATACAGTGCTGTGCAAAAGTCTTGAGTCAACCCCTTGTTTCTTTATATTTTGCCTCCAGACTTTCCTGTATTTTCTTTATAGTCTTGAGCAAATGCTTCTCTGGGTTTTCTGAAGGTTTTTAAAAGTTTTTCTATGGACATTGGCTGCTTTTTCGCTTTAGCTGGCACAGTCCAGCCCTTGTATGTGACCATTTTCAGCAGAGTTTATTTATTTATTTTTAATTTGTGAATAATCCAAGCATAAAAAGACACCTAACTCGAGGGATGAACCAGTGTTGTTTCTACACGTAACAGACAACTTGGCAACAAACCAATTTTAAATTGTATCTTTACTCGCAGCCTTTGGTGAAAACACATCATTTGTTCCCGTTTCTTTAGTTGGATCTATGAAAAATGCCATTGATAACACAGTTTGACAGGCATGAAATTGTATTTTTGCACAAACAAGGTGATTCCCAGAGAGCTATTAGCTAAAAAACTTGGCATAAGTCACCAGTCATCTGCAGTGTCTCCTTAAAAAATTGAGGAAACTGGAAATGTGGAGGACAAAAAAAGAAATGTGAGGCCTAAAGAACTATTTACTGCAGATGAACAGTATCTGGAAGTCATGTCCTAAAGAAATAGGAAAAAAATCCAGTAAAGACCTGAGACAGGACTTGAAAGATGCATCTCTCTTTAGTTGATCCATCTACTGTTGACTGAAGCCTCATCAGGAATGGTCTCAGTGGAAGGGTGCCTGTCAAGAAGTTATTCTTTAGGAAACGGGAAGAAGAGGCTGAGGCATGCCAAATTATAGAAGAACAAACCAGTGGCACCAGGTCTTAAGGAGTGAATCCAAATTTGTTTTAATTAGTGTATGTACAGAGGAGGTCAGGAAAGAGGTGGAACAGTGAGTGTCTACAGCCATCTGTAAAACACAGTGGAGGCTCTGTCATGTTTGGGGCTGCCTTTCGGCCAGTGGACTTGGAAATCTCTTCAAAATTAATAGGATTTTGAATGCAGAAACGTCAGATTTTGATCCACCATGCAATACCATCTGGAAAGCGGCTTCATTTTCCAGCGTGACAGTAATAAATTAGATGGAAAAACGCACAATGGAACACAATCAGTCATGGATTGGCCCAGAGCCTCAGCATTTTGCAGCTGTTGTAGCCATATTTGTAATTTAAAAATTTGACTCCCTTTGCCCAGATTTTTGGATACATCTGTATTTTCGCCCACTTTTCGGCAGCAGAATTAATCTGCTGCTTATTAAGGATTCGCTTGTGATGCTGCTGGTCAAAAGATTTTGGACGTCTCATCACACTCCCTTGTGAAGTTGAGTTTGCACCCATCTTTCATTTGCTAAAGAAAGAGTGTTGATGCCCGCATGCTAAGATGCATGTGTGCAAAATGCTCTAAAAGCCTACTTTTTCTTGAGAAGAGTATTTCTTGGCGGGTATAAGGACAGCTTGTGTTGTGAACTTGAAATACAAAAACCCTCAAGAAGGAGGTTATAGAGCAGTCGTGAGTGTCACTTCCTGTAAAGTGGCACCTCAAGGTCAGGAGCAGGGTGAAAGGGCAGGGGAAGTGAACTGTATTCATTCATAAATACTCAGTCATTGCTGATTTGGGTTTAATTTTATTTCCAGTAACCGGGGTTATTGATTTTTGGTCTTTGTCGTGCTGCACACGTGTCTTTAAAAAAAATAAAAAAATAAAAAAATCTGCCTTTGAAGGTGCTATAACTGTGTGCGCAGTGAACTATGTGAACTGTAATTGGAATCAGCCTCACTTGCAGCACATTAGCCGGCCTCAGCTCAACATCCGAGGCTTTTCTGCAGATCAATAAAGAGACAATGGTCAGAAAGAAGGGGAGAGAAATCAACTCTGTAGTGTTAGCTAATGTGAAAGAGAGAGAAACTGTTTGTGCAATGAGGAAGTGGCTTTTTGGCCTGAAGAGAACAGAAGAAAAAATAAGAGAAAGAACCACACTGACTTTCCCAGCGTAGCTTTAACAGAAAGAGTCTGTGTAGCCATCAAGGAAGTGGCTCGATAGCATTTGTAGTGAGGGGAGGGGCGGCTGTAGAGGGAGGGCAGACCTCATCGACTGAGGTGGAATAGTGGCCACACACACACGCACACACACACACACACACACACACACACACAGAGCACACACAAACACCAGGAAGCCCAGCAGAGGAAGGGGGTGGGGTTGAGTAGGCGGGGTCCTCTCTCTTTCTCTCTTTCGGTGTCCAGACGACTTGATCTAAAGGGAAAATACTGATGTGTCCAGGCAGGCCCTGTAGAAGGCAATAGGAGGCAGAAAGAGGAGAGAAGGAGGTGAAAGAAAGGAAAGGAAGGACAGAACCATGGAGGAGGAAGAGGAGGAGGTGCTCTGCTACCTCGACAGGGTGCTGGAGGAGGAGGAGGAGGAGTTTGAATATGGAGATGGGGAGCTGGATCCCATCACTACGACATATAGTCAGTTCAAGGTGAGGCATGAGTTGGAGAGGAGCGGGATGCGGAGAAAAAAGCACATACACACACAAATACACCTACACACTTTTGAGATACTGTTTAAGAAAATGGAAAATCCCAATTGTTATCTTGGTGTGTTAGTGGTGTGATGTGGCGTCACTGTGTGCTTCTCTTCAGAGCCATCTGCGCTGCAAAAGTGTATGTGATAGCCACTGGTGTGTCACCGAGGCCAGATGAGGCAGCTAGTCTGCAGCGCGTGTCTCTGCACAGTGCTGCTGCTTTTTAAAGTCGGCCACTTTCTGTTTCTCATGCTAACTTCTGTCTTTGTGTGTTTCTGTGTGAGTCCTCCTCCCTGTAGATGCACTGATAAAAAGCAGAGCTGCTTTACACGGTCTCTGGCCATTCATGATCTCAACTGCTTTATCAGAGGGCAGAGGGCAACACAGGAAAGCATGCAGTGTTTATCTGTGTGAAAAGCTTAGCTGTGACTCACAGGAGCAGGTTGCCGTGGAAAAAAATCCTTTCACCACTCATGTATTTCTCATCTTGCCCTCTCGCCACACAGTAGCTCTTTGTATAGCAGAGGAAAATATTCTTTTTCCTCTTTGTGTGTGTGTGTGTGTTGTGACATGAAAGAAATGAACTGAGTATGTCTCCAAGACTTTGCTTAGTCAAGGCTCTTATGTCGTATCTCAGACCTTAGCTATTCAGTCTTCATAAAAGTCGGTACCTCTGAGATATAATTTTAATAAGAACACAATGACTGTATGGTTCTCGGTGCTTAAAATAAATGTTGACCAGCAGTACATGCACATCAAAGGCGTAGCTGTTGGTTTCAAGTGTGTGTCTCATTTCTGCCGTGGCTTTAGTTTCTCTAAAGAAATACCAGCGCTAAAGCAAAGTGAGAGGCTCAGAGGATTAAACCTTACAGAGTTCTGGCCACGTGCTGCGGAAATCCTTTATTAATTTACTGAAATACTAATTCAAATGCAATCCGTCACAAAGGAGGGAAGGTGAATAATATCCATTCCTGACAGTTTATTTAACTCAGAAATGATCAATAGCAATCATCACTGCTTCTCGCTCTGATTCATTTTACACTGTCACTGTTGGCTGAGAAAAACTGCCAGTCAGTGTGTGACCAAGCAGCAACATCACCATCTCAGTCCTAAAATAGGCCCTTTGCAGTCATCGAATCACAAGTTGTTGTTTTTTTTGTCTTTATCATTTTTAGGATTCTTAACAGGAGTATTACATGTTAATGGCACACATAGTGTAAATACTGTATACTGTATAAAATGTTCAGCCTGAGGGATAACATCAGTGTTGGAATGTGCATGTCAATCGGGATTGGGTTAAAACAATGAGGTCATGCCTCCTTCCTTATCTTACCAGGCAGTGCTGGTGTGCTGATATCATTGTAAGGACTTTACTGAATTAATAATTAATCTTTGGTTTGACAGCTGTTCTTTGGCCTCCCTTAAGGTACACTTTAGAGAGTTTACTGCTGTGTACCTCTTCAGTAAGGGACCAAGAGTGAACAGCTGCCAAGGTGTACAGGTGCTTTATCGGGGGAAAGTTGTGAATTTTGCTGTTCAAAATTAGTTTAAATGGTGATCCCTTTGGTAGCTCATTGAATAGTTCCCACACAAATTGTTATGATCTGCAGCTTTTAACAAATGTGCTCTTTAAATGAATCAGCCTGAGCTGCCTTGTTCAGATTACAGCATGTTAACACCACTGCAGGTTCTTACAATTCAAAGTACAGTGTACATCTTATCATATACAGTATTGGAGGTGGGAAAAAAATGTCAATACAGCAATACCCATTGAGTGTGTCCAAAGTTTTGGCTGGTACTGTACATCTTATATGGATACACTGGTTAAAAGTAATGAAAAATATATTTTGCTTTTAAGACAGCAATTAGCGGCTCTGAACTGATCGCTCCACCGCTTTTATTTATCAGAATCACTACTTGTGCTACTTGCGATGGTATTTATCAAATGATTGATGTAAAGTGAAGTGAAGTTAACTATTGTGTAGTGAGAGGAAACCAGTGTGAGAAGTGACGGGCTAATTAAATGAGCTAAGTAGATGAATTGACACAGTCTTCAAATTGAGTAATATTTCTAATAGACACATAGGAGGACTCCACAATCCAGTAAATACACACACACACATATATATTAGTATCATATCAGGAACTACTGTGTGATTCCAACTAGTGCTGGGCAACTTTTTACGTACTCCAATTGTCTTAACCCTATCATGGCGAGCTATCACTAATCATTGATCCCTGACATCATCGTTCATCGGCACAGCCCTAATTCCCAGTTCTGTTCAGTATATAGAGTAATCCTTTTTTAGGCATTTTTTAACATGTTCACCCTTTCATATAGTGTTTTATGTAATGCATTATTTCATCACCTTGCTAACTTCATGAAATGACTGACCTAATAATGATAACAAACATTTTGAAATATAACCAGGATGTTTGTATGTTCTGCTTTGTTTATGCTCACTCATAATATGAAGAAAGATGGCGGCTCCATAGTGTAGTAGTTTACAAATATGCTTGGCACGCAAAAGGTCACTGGTTCAATTCTACCCGGGGACACAGGGTTAGGGTCGTATCAGGAAGGGCATCCAGCATAAATCTCTGCCCAATCAAACAGGCGCTGTGGCGATCCCTTATTACAAGGGAGCAGCTGGAAGTGAGCATAATATGAAGAAAGATGAAGTACAGGTGTAATGGAAATGTGATCATCAACCAGTGCCCTCTATGATCACGTTGCAGTTTCTCTTTTAAAACTGTAATTTGGCTCTAATCATTATTTCCCACAAAATGTAAACAAACTGAGGTGTGTCCTGCTCTGTGTTTCTCAGACATCATTAGGATGTTGACTTCCTTGACGTTGACATCAGAATGCACCAGCTGCCTGGAGTCATTGCAAATAACGACTCCAGGCAATACAGAGGAAATGAGCTATTTTGATGTTTTTGTAAGATTCCTAATATGTGTTTTGCTCATTCCTTTGCACTGGTGACTGTGTGTGTTTTAATCTCATGTTTACCTGTTGTGACTTCCACTGGCATCATGCAGGAAATGGAGTCATGGAACTTTAATGTGACGTTGGTTAGAAATTAACCTTGGACTTATTGTAAATATGTTAGCAGATTTTTTTTGTGGTGAATGTGTGTATTCCAGTGTGTTAAATGTGCATCTAACCAAATAAAAGCTTATTACAGTCCGGTCTGGTTTATCCTACAGGGAGACATAGAGAAAGGACTGGAGATGAAGAAATTGGTGCTGTCTGGTTTCTTGGCCAGTGAGGAGATCTACATTAACCAGCTGGAAGCCCTGCTACTGGTGAGGCACACAGACAAAACCCACTCGCAACAAAAAGACACACAAAAGAAACAAATATAAGGTTTTAAGGCTCACACAGCCACCTGAATGTTGCACTGCTGCTCCTGTGGTCATTGGTGTGAACTGTGAGACTGTCAGAACACTATTGGTGGTTGATGGCCACACTTTAAAGCGGGACCACAGATGCTGCACTTCATTGCAATGCTTCCTCATGCTAAGTCACTTTGCTCTTATCCACATGCTGTCCTTTGACTGATAGTCAGCTAGATCTAAAATTAAGATACACAAATGCATACAACAATTATAGTATAAAATCTCCAGGAAAAGAAAAGAAAAGGGGAAAAAAGCTTTAATTAGTCGGTGAGAACAAAAGATTGCACTAACACTGGCAGAAATCTGGTCTGACTCTCAGTTCCTTCCCGTTGAGCTCTTGGTGACAACACAACGACTTATCGTACAGTTCCACCGTTAAAGAGTTTGTTCCTCTCCTCCTCTACTTCCCCAGTCATTGAGACCATGTCTGAAACAGACTTTGGAGCCTTTTGTTTTTGCTTCATTGCATTCATTTTTATTCATACAGAATTAGATATACCTTACTTTGTGGGTATCATCATCATCATCATCATCATCCTTGGAGATCTGGTGTTTCAGAATGGCTTTTCTAGCTGTATAAAGCTAAACTGCAACTAGTTTAGCTTTATGTTTTTTTGGTTTGTTTTTAGTGTTAGCCGTCTGTGCAATGGATCTGAATCTTTAAACAATCCCAAAACATTCCAGGCTCTGTATTACATTCATACAGAGAGGTGATTGTATGCTCAGGCACCACAGGAGTGATGTGCAATGCACTCTGTTTTTGTGTTTTTGTTTTTTTAGTTTCTGGATAAAATATGTAGTTTTATTAGGAATATAAATGCTGGAAACTGTAGTTTTCTCTCAGGTTTCTAAAATACGTCATTGTTTCACCATCAGACAGCTTAACAAGCTCAATCACCCCTACTGCCAGATTTCATACACTGGGTCCTGGCATGAAGGTAAAAAGTCAGGGTTGTTTCTAAAGGGGACAAAGAGAGAGAAGTATTTCTTCAGCTGGAAATATCTTAATTATATTCCATGTCTCCAAGGTATTTGAAACAATGAAATTATTCTGAGCTTCTAGAATGTGTTTTTTTTACATTTACAAAGGACAAACCAAGTGTGCATGATGATGGTGATCAATTTGACGCAGTATAGGAAGCAGATATCTTTCAGCTAGCAGTTGCTTACTATGTTGATTCATATAAAGCCTAGGAAAGTAGATCATGAAAAGGAGTCTCTCTTTTCCATTTTCTTTATGAATATGGACTACAAGGGTTAATTAAGCTTCAAGCTGAAGGAGTCCTATCAGGCTTGGTTAGCCCGTGGGACCCCGGATGCACCTGAAGGCTACCAGCAGACCAACCAGAACGCGGCCCGGGTCTTGGCCAAAGCAAAACATTCGGGTGTGGGAGGAGTTTGGCGAGGCCATGGAAAAAGACTTTCAGATGGCCTCGAAGCGGTTCTGGGAAACCGTCAGGCGACTCAGGAGAAGAAATTGGTGCTCTACCCACACAGTTTACAGTGCGGGTGAGGCGCTGCTGACTTCAACTGAGGCTATAGTCATGTGGTGGAAGGAATACTTCAAGGACCTCCTTAATCCCACTGACACGAGTCAGGGGACGATGGGGATGACTCGCCCATCACTGGGGGCGAGGTCAAAGAGGTAGTTAAACAGCTCCTTGGTGACAGGGCCCCTGGGGTCGATGAGATTTGCCCTGAGTTCTTGAAGGCTCTGGATGTTGTAGGGCTTTCTTGGTTGACACGCCTCTGCAACGTCATGTGGAGATCTGGGGCGGTGCCATTGGATTGGTAGACCAGGGTGGTGGTCCCCATCTTTAAGAAGGGGGACCGGAAAGTGTGCTCCAACTATCGGGGCATCACACTCCTCAGCCTCCCCGGTAAGGTCTATGCAAGGGTGCTGGACTGGAGGGTCCATCCATTAGTCGAACCTCTGGTTCAAGAGGAACAATGCGGTTTTTGTCCTGTCGCAGAATGCTGGATCAGCTCTTCATCCTCTCGAGAATAATCGAGTGTGCGTCGGATGCTTAAGCTGCTGCCCCTGCGACCCAGCCCCGGATAAGCGGAAGAAGATGGATGGATAGATGGATGGGTTAATTAAAAATTATTAAAAATAGTTTTTTTTCCCCAGCTACATCAGCTTTTATTTACAATATTAAAATCTGTAGTAATGTGATGCCAGCAGTTTAGTATTATCGATACAACAGTTGGTTTGTTTGTGATTGAAGTTGAAACACAAATTAATAACGACAGTGTTGTACAGTGGCAATCATAAACTTTTTATTTACTATAGTTTCCTTGACGATAATGGAAATTAATGAGGACTGTCAGTCTCCAAATCCATTCAACAGATTAAATCTAGTGATGAATCTCCAGCCAGCTGCTTTGCTGTCATACGTAGACCACGATAGAAACATTGAGTGTCAGTGCTTTTAAAAATAATCCATCCTGTCTGATGTACCTTAATACAGTGAGAGGCTGACTCATCATTAGCCCTAGAGAGCTGACGTAAAAAGCCTTTTCAGTTTTCACTGTAATTCATGGCTGTCCTCTCCACACACGCCCAACATGAGCACACTACACATCACTATGATTAACTGAGCTGGCCTGCAATCTGCCTGAGCAGAAACATCACAACAGAGAAAACTGTCACCCAGTTGCAAAGAGGCCAGGATTACATGCTTATCACAGGGTGACGCATTTAAACTTTCCCTTTCTGGGATTGGTCCTAATAGGTCCTTTTATTGGTCTGATCTGAAGTTAGAGATTTCAACCCGTTTTCTGTGTCTCTCCAGCCCATGCGACCCCTGAAAGCAACAGCCACAACCTCTCAGCCTGTCCTGACCATCCAGCAGATAGAGACCATCTTCTACAAAATCCAGGACATCTTTGAGATCCACAAAGAGTTCTACGACGCCCTCCTACCCAGCATCCAGCAGTGGGACGAGAAGGTCACCGTGGGACATTTGTTCCAGAAGCTGGTGAGTCTGACGTGGGTGACATAAATTACAGTGTGTGGATCTTTTATTTCCCTCTCCATCATTTGCAGGGTACATGTAAATGGCTATTAAAAGGAGAATTGTCAGGCTTCTCACTGTTTGTACTTTGTGAATCACTTGTCTGAATTAGACTGTGAGTGCGTAAGTGACTGTGTGTGTGCCCCCGCACTGTGGCCTGTGTGCATTAGCAGAAATGTTGCAGCCTCTGATCTATCACTCTGTCATATTTGCAGTGGGTTAAACATTAAACAGTACACAGAGGAACAACAGCATTGTTCTGCGCATCTAAATGTGTCTTTATATGGACTTAGACAGCATCCAGGCCTCAGCTTGTCACAAAGTGGGTTAGAGCAGTATATTCTCAGATTTGTAGTGGATAATGTGATTTGAAGAAGCACACAACGGGCTGTGCGTATGCTGTAGTGTGTTTCTAGTAGAAAAAATATAAAAATCCACATATAAAGTGTGAAAATCCAGAGGTAGCCATCAGTAATTATTAAGTGCAGTGGTCAGTTTAACCAATTTTACTTGCTTTGGTACTGCAAGCTGTGGTGTAGCTGGTATAACCACCTGCGCAGTTTGTCCTGTCTCTTCATTCTGAGTGTATCCACTGTGATCAGGCAGGTGGTAACACTGTGGTTTGTAACTTTCCTCGATTGGAAACGCTGCAAAAATACTGTCTTTAGGAAAGCTTATTTTAGCTGCTGGTAACAACCAGGCTTTGTGCTGAAGTTGGGAGCCTGGCATTCGAGAAGTCAACGGACAAAGCAAGGTGTCAACTGGCTCCGGCTTTTCAGTCCTGTTACTGTAATACTGCCTCATTTTGCCATTTTTAAAAACAATAGACAGTGACCCTTCATTGCTTACACTAGGTAACAAATTTCCACTTTTGTCTTGTCTTTGAGTTTAAACCATGTTTTCCCAGTTCTGTATCTGTACATGTAAACAAACTAAAAAAATATATAGTTTCGAACCCAAAATTTTGCTCATAAAAAGAGTTAGAAAATAACACTTGCATGTCAAAGACACAGATCGTGTTACACACTGTAGTGTTATCAGCAACATTATAGCAGTACAGACTGCGTAGTTGTCTGACACAGGAGTGATGAATTCTTAGCAGTTTTTTCTGATTGCATTAGATGATTGAACAGCTTTAGTAAATCTAAGCAAGCTTGTGTTTTAAAGTGCACTGTATGGCTGTACTGTTGTGAAAAGAATAAGTCGGGTTATATTGTGCTGAAGCCTCGAGAATCTGAATAATTAATCTTACTCGTAGTAATTTATCTTACTAATAAGATGCGACTTACTCAGCTGCCCTCTTGTAGGAGATTATTTTGCCACGTTATTAGCACATTGTTGTTTTGACTGGCGGACCAAATGTTTGCGCCAGCTCAACAAAGACAAAAATATAAGTGACTGTATAAAGTTGAAAAACATTTTTAGGGTTTTTTTTTTTTTGGTTTGTTTGTTTGTTTTTCTTCATTTACTTTATTTAGAACTGTAAATATTTGGGTCAGAATGTAGAAAAGGATGAAGATAAATGGTCTAGTTTAGTGATCAGCTTAAAGAATATAAGAGAAAACTTGATTTTTGGTGTGATTTTGAATCCAGCCCTTAAAGGGTTGATGGTTTTGGTTTTCACTGACCATTATTATGAACAAACAGCAAATCAACTAATTGCAGAATGTACATCAGTAAAGATGTTAAAGATCTGTTGAGTGATTTTAGCTGTTCCTTTAACATTTTTGATCAGTGTATATTGTGTGTAGTTGTGTTTATCACAAGGTCGAGTGTAACATGTATCAATTCACTTACCAGCTCCTTGGTTTAACACCACAGTGCTGTGAGAATAACTTTTTTCTCCTTTTTTTGGTATCATTTTGAGGAACCTGGTAAGGTCATTCTGATTAAAAACGCTGCTCTCTAAGGGGGTAGATCTCATTTTCAGTTTTGGTTTTCAGGTCACAAACTGGTATTTACCATGACCTAGAGGTGTGCAACTCGGCGTTTGTTCATGACAACAGGCAACATTAAAATATATATAATAGAAATATAATGTCTTATTAGTTTAAGTGCTTCCATTCAACAGACCCGTCCTCACTGTGGACGGCAAGACTCGCAGCACTAAGCGGCACCTATTAGTGTAGTCATCAGCTCCCATCTGTGCCGTGTATATGTGCGTACATGAATATGTCACGTGGCAGCAAAACATTAGTCAGTGGCAGTGCGAGAGTGCAGATGGCAGTTTAATTAGCTGCTCTGCTCCCTACTGATCCTCGTCAGCAGCACGGGTGCCGCTGGAGCAACACGGACAGAAAGGGTTACAGAAACCGGGCAGAGGACGATAAAGGCCTGCCAAAGTTTCAAGTTTTACTACCTTTCTCAGACGAGAGGAGGGCTTAGCTGCAGATGCATTTGTGTGAGCGAATTATTACAATCCCAGTCACCCTAGAGGTCTGAAATGGGAAGGGTTCAATGTAGTATGGATGTGGTACTAATAAAAACAAATGCTAAGAACATTTTTAAACTCCATCTTTTCACAGTAATTATTATTAACTGTAATCCACATACTGTATATGTTACTGTGTGTGTTGATTATTGCGGCCACATAGTAACCTTTTTAGTAATGCATGCGCTGAGGTTCTGTGGATGGAATTGTAATAGCTGGTTACGGTCACAACAAATGTAGCCTACTCAAATTCAGCACAGGCAATTCACACAAGTATTATAGCCAGGATAAATTATAATAACTTTAGAGAATTTAATTTGAGCCTCAATTGTCCATCAAAACTTGAACAAATACCAGCAAAACTAGTAAGCAAAACACCATAGACCATATCAAAGATGGAGGTAGCTGCGCTGACATCACCCACTGGTTTCTGAAGGCCTATTTCGAAACCTCAAGTTTCCGCCATCATCATCTTGGCTGCAATAATACTAGGTGAGGCAGTGAAGTAATTGAAGCCACACGCTCACTGACTGACGTGGGACTGACAACTCAATAGCCAATGAGCATGCGGTTTCAGACCACAGTCCATTTTGAAACATGGTATGTCCAAGGTTGCTGGGGAAAAATGTGTATTCCTCAACCAGTTGGCGTTAGTTTCTGGAGGTTGGTAGCTCTTGCTGGGTGAGGTTGGTTTCAAAAACCAATGCTTCGGTTGTTAGCAGATTCCCACGGTTGTCTATAGGTTTTCATGTTCATCTGCAAATACTCACGAACTACTAGCCCCAGCAGTAGTAAAACTTGCTCTGCTACAGCCCACATTTTTAAAAAAAGGTGCAGCTTTAACTTTGAAGGTCAACCTTCTCTATTTCCAGTTTGCATCACACCTTTTACAGGTTTATTACAGCTTGGAAAGTAGCCAGACAGTGTTTGTAGAGAAGTTCATCACTTCCATTCAAACTGTGGCTGCAGCAATATGCTAGTTACCAAAGCAATCACAAGGAGGTTTTTGCCAACTGGTTGGGGAATACTCATTTTTCCTAGCAAGAGGTGGTTGGCAGGGGGTGGGGGTGACTGACCGGTCTGTGTGGCAGGGATTTTAGCAATCATTTTCCTAAAGACTGCCATCAGCCTCCAACAGCCACCCACAACTGGTTGGGGAATACTCATTTTTCCCCTCACGATGGGCGGTTGCGGTCACGGACTAATCTCTAGGCCAGTGTGACTGGGGCCTTATTTACTTGATGCTACAGTGTCACTGTGATTGTCACATGTCCAAAATGGCAGGCAAGTTAAAGTCATGTGGTTTGTGATCACGTGCCTATGAAACCCATTTTAGCGCAAAGGTTGTGGCTGCAAACACTTGTGCAGAACTGACTGAAGTTTTGAGTTTTAAAGTTCAAGAAGGAAGATTTAATCTCTGCAATAGAAGGAACTGTGAGCCATTATAGAAAACAGAGGATGTTGCATATATTGATGGACTATCTAATTGTGCAATTGGGATTTCACCCTTTACGTCAGCAATAAGTCAGAAAGCTATAGTTAAAGGAGCAGTGTGCTCATCTTTGAGATTATCTGGAACAGTACAGATCATTTGTTTGGTTACTGACGTAATATCATTTTGAAGTTGTTTCATTCACTACATTCAGTATTATACACATGTCTATAGAGACACATGTACAAAGAGCAGCAGTCAAATTTATTTTTTGGCTCTTTGGAAATGACGCAGCCGTTTATGGTTTTGTTAGTCTTTGTGTCTGAAGGCTTTGCTGCTGCTGTTCTTTGTTGTTTTTAACTGATCACATGAATTGTGCATTAAAAGAGTGGCGAATGCTCTGAAAATATTCAGTACAGAGCTTAGATGAGGGTTTTGTGTTACTCTCAGAGCTGTATGCAATAAAAACTTTAAAAAAAAAAAAAGGGAGCCCTAAGCTGTCCAACATGTCCATGTGGATTTAAATAGGCCGCAGGCGTTTCTATCAGTTAAAAAGTCTCTCCCTCCTGTTTTTCTTCATCTTCTCCTTCCCACGTTCACTTTCAAACACAAGCTGTTGTTTTCTGTCCTGCCACTTTGACCTGTGATTTTTTTTTGTTTTCTGAAGTGTGGGCGTTTTGTCTGGACTGTGACTGATGCCGCTTTCATACTGGTCACAGTGCGTCCGAGAAACGCGGTGAACTCATGAAATATCATAACGTCATTCTGCTTGGTTTGTTCTTTCCAGCCGAGCTGCCAAATCTCCATCTTTGGAAATTCAGCAATGACACATGGTGGTTTCTCTTTCCCATCCACGGCTTTGGTTTGATATAATGTAGCGTTTAGTTATAATGAGATGATGCACACATGGTGACTTTTGTTTCACTCATCTGTAGTCCGTTTGATTCATCATGCGATTTCACATTTTTGTCATCAATATTCTTAACATCACACATTTTTGTGATGATGTTTCCATTCGTCGATTGTTGCTTATAACATACTGATCTACAGCACCTTTCAAATGCCACATGAGGCCACACAGTTCCCTCGTCTTGAGCCCAACTTTCCACTTCACACTCCAAGGGGAAGTGGAAGGAGAGGAAATGAAAATAAGAGGACATGGAGTTTAAGGACAAAAGTCTTACTCATGCACTCTATTCAGCTGAATCCAATTTCATTGCTTTAATAGGATGCAGTCAGCTCTTCAGCCCAGGCATTGAAGCATAGCTGTAGCAGGATGCATATTCATGCACTGCTGGTCTGCAGCTTGTGTTACAATGCACATACAGTGCTTCAGAGAGGGGCCGTTAATGAAAGGGAAGAGGACAGAGAAAGAGAGTGACTATTTCAATTAGGAGGGACTGCACAGCGCCGCCAGTGAAGTGGCGTTTTGAGAATGTGATCAGACTGTGTGCGTTCACGTAATGAATTTAAATTGAATTCTGTCGCATGCAAAACTCTGAAAATAATCTTTAAGGTGAATGCAAAGTGGGGCTTTCTCCACTTCATTTTGGTTAACAGCCATCCGTGCCATGACATACTTGTGTTGCTGTTTACAGTTTAAATAAAGTGGGAGAAAGCTAAATGTGACTGTCATTGACTTTGTTTCTCTCGCACCTTCTCGTTGCGCTTGTTAGCTGAACATCTTTTCTTCTGATTCCTTTTGCTTGCTCCAGGCCAGTCAGTTGGGTGTGTACAAAGCCTTTGTGGACAACTACAAGGTGGCGCTTGAGACAGCAGAGAAATGCAGCCAAGCCAACAGCCAGTTCCAGAAGATATCTGAGGTGAGTTCATCCCCATGATAACAAAAAACATATGTAACAGAATATCTGAATAGCAAATATCATTTTATCATAAAGATTTAATTTTTGTATTGTGTTACATTTTAACATCAGCATATCAAATTTTACATAGTAGCAATAAGGCTCTGTCAAACCAGTCGCTCACTGGTCTCAAGTGTCTTAAACCATTATGTTAATTCTCTTCAGTAAAGTGAAGAAGAGAACAAATACACAACAGCACAAAAGACGAGCAGGCGAGCCGAAACATCCTCTTTTTTGGCAGGAAACAACAGTGTTTATGGGAAATGTGGTCTTATTTTGAGGAACCTTTGTTGAAAACGAGGTATTTGTGTTAAAATGTGCTTGGCCCAGCACTTAGCCGGCAAGCTTATTGGGTAACAGAAAGACGAGAAGTTACATTCACAGAAAAACGACTGGACTACAATGTGTTAGCACGCAGTTGTAGCACAGTGGATATGTGTGTGTGTGGGGGGGGGGGGTTGTTGGGAAGGTGTCAAAGATGTTAATTGACTGAAAATTTCTGTGGCAGAAGTGACCAATAATGTCACACACTCATTTCCATGCTAGTTTTTCACACCTTAGATCTCCACAGGATATAGTTCGATTGGTGGTGGTATTATTTACTCAAAGGGAAACTTAGGAAGGCTCCATTCCCCAGTGTTCTTCAGCCGTCTCAATCAGCCGCACTGATCCTGTACGTCATTAGTTTAGCCTCAGCCAAGCAAGTGCAGCACAAACCTTTGAGTGTGTGCAATTAATTAAACCGATCATTCCACTCTTTTGTTTCAGAACCTCAAAGTAAAAAGTCCTAAAGACTCCAAAGATTGTACCACAACTAGCTCAATGGAAGGTAAGTTTGTGTTTGCTTGTATCTCTATGCGTGCGTGCGTGCATGTGCGTGCACATGTGTGTGTCTGTCTAGGCTGGATTGCTGCTTTAAGATTTCAGCCCTGCCTCTCCTTGTGTATGCAGTGGTGAGCTTCGGGAGGCAAACTGGTGAGCCTCTCTCGCTCACTCTCTCTCTTTCACTTGCGCTCTCTCTCTCGCTCTCTCTGTCTCTCTCTCTGTCTCTCTCTCTCTCTCTGTCTCTCTCTCTCTCTGTCTCTCTCTCTGCCTGAGAAAGGAGGCAGTGAGCAGGAGAGTAGAGTCAGGAGAGGAGAAGAGGGATATGGAGGTGCTTCTGGTCCTCAGACTGTGTTGTAACTGCACGTACGGTAATGAATGCATGATATGAGCTTCCCGCTGTTTGATGTAGGGTATCTGTGAGGGCAGTCTGCGGCTTTTACAGTGCTTATAGTATACTGTGTTTGCTGTGAAGTTGAGGCAGTTATTAATAAGCTGTCAGATTGACATTGGGACCTTTTATGCTCATGCCTGCCGAAATGGATCCTTGATTTTTCTGAACAATTGTGCGCCCGTGATGAGCTTTTGTGTGGTTGTTGAGTGATGCGTCTGTATGTTTAGAAGCTGGGCACGTTTAGTCTGTATAAGGACTGCTGGCCCCAGGCTGCTCCTCGTACAGAATGCTTATCTCCAGAGGATCGGGACAAGTCTGGTCTGTGTGTGTGAGGTTGTCTGTCGTGGTACATGCCTGTACATTGCTGGTGCCTTGCTAACTTGGGTCGTTTTGGGGATTGTGTTCGGGTAAGCCGGGGGGGGGGGGTAGACCTCATTTCTGTGCGGGAAAGGTAAATGTTATGAGCTGTATGCAATGATTAGCAGATATGATGAGTAGATGTGCAGCTCTGTTAGGCTGAGAGAGGCTGGGTGAGTGTTCGTTTGTATGTCAGTTTTCAGTGGCATGTACCTGTGAAGTGTCTATTAATTTATGCATTGTAAATGAGAAATAATCAAGCCCTCCTGGTTGTTTTAATCTTATTCTTTCCTCAGCTTTCCTGTTTTGGATTGTTTTTGAATGATCTCTTTGCTTTACTATAGTTTCACATGGCTGTTAAGTACCATGAAACTAGTCTAACATGTCCTCAACAATCAGGGTGTGTCATCACCCAAGGCACTTGCTTTAATTACTATTTATATTACAGTGCCTTAATTACCTGGTGGGTCAATCAAGGGATTTCTCCACTTTAGCTCTGCAACAAATGCTTCCTCTATCTATTCTGTTAATCTGTCTTTTATCATTTTCCCTCCTTTTTTTCCTCGACTCCATCAGCTTCTCTTACCTTCAAAAGGATGTAACAGAATCCCAGCTTAATGGCTGATAGCTTATTGTGTGTCTTCTCCAGTGAAATACGTTCGTTTGTTAGGCTGGTGCGATAATAAAGCCCCTGAACGCCTCCTAATGAATGGATGCAAAAAAACAAAACAAAAACACAAATACCAGCTGAATCAAGCATCTGATATCCTGTTTTGTGTGTAAATGGAGACTCTTGCTCTGCACCGTGACCAGTTTTTCTCTTTTTCTTAATTCTTCTTTATTTTCCCTTTTCTATGCTATTGGTCCTGTTCCGTCCTTCTCACCCTCCTTCACAGGCTTATGGCTGCCATTGGTAGCTGAGAGTTCTGCTAAAATACTGAGGCCTGAAACCTGGCAGACTGCCTGTCCTAACTGTGGACCTAAAGCCTTTTCAAACGCTTTGCTCACATGGTCAAGCACCTCGTTAGCAAAGATGAACTATCTGTCCATCAGCCAAGTCATCAAGACGACCTTGGGAAAACGACCAATCAGACACACCTCACTGTGTCAGGACATCGACTTCCAATAATCCTCCCCTCTCTATGTGATCCTCGCTCTCTCTTTGTGTCTTCATCCTCCCTCGTCCTGACTTTTGACTAGACTTTGAACCTCTCTTGTCCTTGTCTGTAAAATATATGCAAGTCAGATACTCCAGATGATGTGGAGTCAAAAAGTGATGGCTGCATTCCTGTGTTTCCTGCATTAGGACCGATACTGAGTAGATTTTTGTCTACATTAACATTCAGGTGATAATCCTTAAGCTGTCTTTGTATTCAGGAGAGTAGCTTCATTATTCAAATCTCTTTATATATAATTATTGTGTTTTGCATGGTTGTAAAAAATAGAGGAAGTGAGAAAAGAAAAAGGTTAATTTTTGGGTCTCTGAGCTTCCTTTATAGGTTCATGATGAACCCATCTCGCATGTTAATGCAGTCACTTTACTTGACTCCAAAGCAGTAAAATGTATCAGTAATACATAAGAAACATAATGTTGACTTATGTGATCTGGTCCAAACCAAAATAGTTTTAAAAAAAAGTTTTGTTTTTTTTTTTTGAAAATTTGCAAAAACATTTCATCCAGAAATAGTGACACAACTGTGCTTTTATACAGGAAATAGAACCAGAATAGAACCAGATGGAGACCAGTTGAGTCCCGTGTTGCAAAGAGATGCACCAGTGACAACTCTCATAGGCACAGACTGCAACGAGTTGGAAATCTGTCTGCGTTTATAAATTAGATGGCAGTTATTTGCAAACCTTTGCCAAACTGTCTGAAATTGACTGCAGGCAGTCGAAGTCACAGTTGTTTGGAGACAGGCTGCCTTTCACCAGGTGACCCGTGCAGTCGCCTTACGATCCAAAATGATTGCCCAGAGGTTGAGGGTGTTGCATGTATTAGATTATTAGGAAAATATTAGCATGCTTACAAGCTATGCTGGTGTACATGGTAATTATTATAATTGCTTAACATCAGAATCTAAGCACTGGCTTAGTGAACATGTAATCATGCTAGCATTAGCTTTTAACTCCGATTGTCACTGAGAGGATATTAGTTTTGTCATGTGGCACAACAAAAATACAGATTTACCAGCTTACCTAGTACTTACAGAAACTGTACAAACACCTGGTACTTTTGCTATACTCAAGTCATCCTAAAGCCATCTAATCCTTCCCGAAATACCTGCACGCGACATGAATTCAAATCTACACGCACACACATTTAGATGCCCACTGCCATTGCAGTCAATACAGACTCTAGTAAATCTTCCTGGATGTATCAATATTGGTTCACTGAGCCATGACCATCAGCGGAGGCGGCATTATTAATGACCAGACAGTGGAGAAACTTGAAAGAGCATCAGCAAGTCTCTCCAAAAGATTCTCTTTGGTCTTATACAGTTTAAGCGAGTGTATGTCTGTTTGAAGATCGAGGGTGTGTGCAGTGTTAATATGGCGAGCCTCATCAGTAGATCTGATAATGTTCCCTGTAGGTTTCTGCTCTCGCTCTTTAATTTCATAAGTTGGAAGCAGAAGCCAGGCAGAGAGAGAGTAAACACTTGAAAGCATGAATATAGAGGAGTGAGAGAACACCACTGTACATACGAAAAGAACGTCATTGAATGGTTTAAACAGATCAAGTTTAAAATTCAAAGAGAAGTGCAGCTTTGCCTGTAGCTCTCTGTGGGAGCAGAGCACAGTCAGCGTGGGACACCCGTCTCTGCATACAGAAGACACGTTTCTCCTCTCTGTTTCACTTGGTTGGCTTTTCTTCTTCACTTTAGAAAAAAGCAGCTTTAAGTTTGATGTTTTCACTATAATTAACGGAGATTAGCGTGATCACTAAGTGAAACTTTGTCAGTGAATTTTATAATGTTTATGGCCTTGTGTGTTTTATTTTTCCTTCTTTTTTTTTTAATTGCATTCCTTTCATTTCTAGAGCATGTGCAGCGCTGTGTTACTGTACTGTATCTTATGTTGTGTGATACTGGTGGTGTTACTATTTTGAGACCTTGAGGTACTTCAGGCAGTTTCCTTACATGACTGCTGGAAAGAAAAGTCCTCTTTTTCTTCTTTTCTTGTTTGCGTCTTCTTTCTCTCCTTACAGGTTCTCACATCTGCCATCTTTCCTGCTGCTTATCTCCTCACTGTGATTTTTTTTTTTCTTCTCCATCCTTCGCTCTGCCCTGTCTGTGGGAGTTTGTCAGAGAGCTGTCATGTATGTCAGCTGCTGCTGCTGTTCACACCACCTTAGCAGCAAAGCCTTCCCCAGGGAAACCAGCCGAGTGTGGTTATACAGGCTTAAACTGTGACTGGGAGGCAAGAAGGGTGGCATGTTGGCACGCGGTAGTCTTATTGCACTTTTTATAGATGCTTCCATCTGCGTGTGTTGTCTGTGTTTGCTTCGAGGCCAGTGTCCAGGTAGACTTTAGTTTACCTCACATCAGTCTAACTATGCACAGCTGTTTAAGATAAATAACAGTGACACAATCCTCTGTTGCCCCCCCACATGGAAAGCATTGTTTTACTTGACTCCCTACATTGAGGTCAAAGGTTGTTTGTGATCAGCTGTGTTTCTTGCTTCAGGAAGATTCAGGAGGCTGGAAGCTTGTTGTCATCAAGCTTAACGTTAGCCAAAGAATCAACATCACTTAGACTGCAAGTGCTGTGTTTAGCTCAGTGTAAGCAAAGCGGGAATTTTTGTCCTTGTGTGAGCAGTAAAACTGTGACCTACTATGTATGTGTGTGTGTGTGTCTGCATGTATTGATTTGCCTGTAAGCAACACTGATTCAGAGCCCTCCTCTTCTCTCTCCCACAGCTCTCCTTTACAAGCCGATTGACCGTGTTACCAGAAGCACCCTGGTCCTTCATGTGAGTAGACAGCTTGCACTTGCACGGATTTCAAGGATCAGCCCAAAGCAGTTATGAACATCAGGGACTCTGATTCTGTAGCTGCTGTGGCAGAAATCCATTGTATTAAGGTGGAAGGCGGATATTTCCGAGACGTATGTCAGGATAAAACAAGAAAATAATTGCAGCAGGTTGCAAACACATCGCTGAGATTAAGAGACTTGCATGTGTAAGTCCTCAACTTAAGCCTAAAGCCTGCTTTTTCATGTTTATCTCCCTGTCCTCTCAGTCTAGAAGCCTAGAGGAGAAATAATAGTGTAGAAATAATAGCGTTGAAACTGCCAGTCAAGCAAGCAAGAGGTCTCTGGACGTGACTAGTTTGGTTATGGTAGCGTAATGCAGGAATAAGTTTGCATAAAAGCTGGCAGAACATGCTCTATGTATCCAGCGGGCGCGTGTCATGTTCCTGCCACTTCGGCAAATGAAGAGAAGAAAATTGGGGATGTTTATCTGGGAGGAAAGATGGTTAGAAATGCTGAAAAGCAGCTTCAACAAAAACAAAAATTGGGAAACAAGATTTCCAGAGATTACTTTAATGTTTGATAAGAAGTTTGTTTGTGCAATGCAACTGTATTTTCAAGAAGATAAAACTAAATTAGAACCTCTGCTCGTGTTTGGATAGAGATTTGATAGAGAGTGAGAATCCCATCAATACACAGAGAGGTCAGAGTTGGTTCATGATAAATACGTTTTTGGATGTGCTTTCACAGGATTTGCTAAAACACACTCCAAAGGACCACCCGGACTTCCCCCTCCTGCAGGACGCTCTGCGGATTTCTCAGAACTTCCTCTCCTCCATCAACGAGGAGATTGACCCTCGCAGAACTGCTGTCACTACACCTAAGGGCGAGGTAGGTGTGCGTGCGTGCGTGTGTGTGTGTGTGTGTGTGTGTGTGTGTGTGTGTGTGAGTGATAATTTCTGTACACTCTACTTATAACACATCTTTGCTAAGTATGAATGAAATTAGATGCTTTAGGTCTGGTCATTTCTTCACTTTTCCCGTCACATGAGGTGTTGTTTGGTACTTAGTGTAAACATCTCTCTTTGTAAAGCAAACTAAAATATATGTTGATTTAGAATGTCCACTTATTAATGCACAATCTCGACAGGTTATCAGTTCACAACAATTAATACGAGTTTCTGTATTAGGCCCGTCAGCTGGTGAAGGATGGTTTCCTGGTGGAGGTGTCGGAAAGCTCCAGGAAGCTACGGCACGTCTTCCTCTTCACCGATCTGCTGCTCTGTGCCAAGATGAAAAAGACTGCTGTGGGGTGAGTCCACCTTATGTTTTCCCCTTCATCCTCTGACAGGGCGAAAAGCTGTGAGTGCGATTACAGTACAACAGTGATCAAAATGTGTTCCTTTAAAGCATAACGTCACACGCGTCTTTGAGCTGAGGGAAATGCTGAAATGATTTGCAAAAGCCAGAAAGGGGAACAAGGAGGGGGCGTGGACTTGCTTATTAATTCTCAGGTCAGAGAACACAGAAGAGCGATTCAGCGCTGTCACAGAGTTTTCTTTTAAAGCAGACTGTAGGTATTTTAGACTTAAGCAGTTCTCACATCAGTGTGCTTTCATAAAATCTTCAAATGTGCAGAGGTACGGGAGGGTGTGAGGGGAAACAATGCAATATCACACAGCCACTGATCTATATTTCAAAAACACTAAGTAGAGAGTTAGCTAAATATATTGTAAATTATGATAGTCAGTATAAAATGAGTTTCGTTTCAAAGACTTCCAATCAAGTGCAGGGGCCTCTGATTAGAGGGCGTTAACTATCTTTTTAAATTTGAATTTTTATTTTTAAATTTCATTTTTATAAATTTGGTATAAATACCAGTGTTAACAAAAAATGTGCGTACTTCATTATTTAGATTAAGCCTCGTAAAACCCGTTTAAGTGCGTTCTACCTCTTGAAATAGCCGCACGTTTTTGAACTGTCCTCGCTGTTTCTACCTACAAAAGCTCCTGTCTCCATCTCTGGTTCTGGCTGTGACTAACACAGTGGTTTTTGGAGCCTCAGTAACAAAGAGAAAGACTTGCAGGCATTTTGTCTCTGTTTTGAGGAGCGAAGCAGAGTAGCAGATCTGCATGCAGAGCAGAGTTCTGCTGAAGCTGTTATAAAGCGTGTAAGCGTAAGCAGAGGGTTCCGTGTTTCCGGGTGCAATCAGAGCAGGGGGCAAAGTAAAGAGAGGTGACAGAAACAGATTGCGCTTGTTGTTGTTTGTGTGCAGTGCTGCATCTAAATGTTTGACACGTGTCAGTAGCTTGAGTGTCACACTTACAGCACCGGCTCGCCTCGTCAGCACTGCGGCTCCTGTTACTTTGATTGGATCCTGTTTTGGTCGACATTCACCGTTTGTCAGTGTCAATCGCAGCCGCCCCTCACTTGGAGGAACACGTAGCGTTGCTATAACTACCAAACCTGCAAATCAGACTATTATGGTCTGGGTTGTTATCTCAGTGTGCCGCCTACGGCTTACACTCACACACAGAGAACAGAGCAACCATCCAGAAACTCAATCACCTTGACTTTAGTCACTGAGGATCCCTAATCCCTGCTGAAAGCCATGATTATCTCCAGTCGATCATTTTAGAATTAGTCAAATTTATGACTCCACACTGCCGCACATTCTACACCCTGTATATTTCATTTTTTCTTTATATATATGCCACCTTTGCTGTGTCGTATTAAAGAACCACAAGATTTGATATGGTGAGTTAATCATTTCTTTCTCAGTCGTGTATCAGACCCAGCTCTGCCCTTTTCTTTGTGTTCCTGCACGTCTGTGTTGAAGTGTGATTAGAACAGAAACAAATGGGTGGTCTGTAACATAAAAAACTTCCCGCAAGACCCAGGAGCTCTGAGACAAGAAGGGTTTGATGATGGATTGGGTGGGTGGGGCAAAAGATCAGGGGACCATAATTGGCAGCGGGAGGATGTAAAATGTAAAATTAATGTACTTAGATAATGAAGAAATGGCAAAGCCTGTCTGGTGGGAGCTGATAGCATCACTGCAAAAGCTTTGAGTGGGAGCGCAAAACTAAACACAAAGCGAAAGTTAATTTTTGATATGCATGAACAGGTCTTTCCAATCCCAGTTAAAATGCATGCACGAGAAAAATGAGTGCTGTAAATAAAGTTGATTATTGGTGTTGCCAGTAGCTGCTGTACTGAGATCAGTGAAATCCAGACCACGTTTGTCATTTTACATGCACGTTCGCTATCTCGCCCAAGGACGTTTTAACATGAGAACCCGAGTATGGAATCACTCCCAGTCTGCAGTGACTTTCAGATATTTACGTGCAAAGGAGAATATTACAGAAATGAGTACCTTTAATAT
>JAVDPK010001936.1:217513-275482 GCA_034780415.1 Cichlasoma orientale
CAGGCCCCCCCCCCCCCCCCCCCCCCGCTTATCTAATCCAGAGTCGCAGGGGGGCTGGAGCCTTTCCCAGCTTATTTTATTTAACAAGAACGGTCCCATTGAGATTAAAAAACTCTTTTTCAAGGGAGTCCTGGCCAAGATAGGCAGCAAAAGAATATAAGTAAAACACAGTTACAAAAATTACATAGTTAAAATACATGTTCAAAGGCATAAATATAATTAAAATTTTACAGCTCAATCATAGGGTGAGGGTACACCCTGGACTAGTCTCCACCATTCACACTCACACTCAAACCTATGGGCAATTTGAATCACCAATTAACCTAGCCCCACTAAGTGCATGTCTTTGGACTGTTCAAACTGCACACAGAAATCCAGATGGTGGATTTGAACCCACAACCTCCTTGCTGTGAGGCAGCAGTGCTAACCATGCACCAATAAAGTTTATTTCGTAATATGGATTTCTGATCTCGAGACATAAGTGAGTGCATAAACCGCACATCGACACACAACATGACAGACAGATAAAGATCGATTACTGTTAAAAATGCATTTTTACCTTCATTTGTTTTTAATAAGAGAATTTTCTTGATTTCTTTTCGCTAAATAGACTCTTCTCACTGCATCCTTAGGAAAACTGCTTTGGTGTACTGTACTTTTTTTCCACAAAGGTGGTATTCCTGTGTTTTAAATCAGACTTCAGCTGCTGCATCCTGTCTTAGACTTTTGGCCCGCTCCTCATTATGAAGCTAGAATAAACACACACACACACACACACACACACACACACACACACACACACACCTCTGTCCTGACATGTGATGCAGGGAGCACAGCAGGGGTTTAAATGGAGACCAGCTGTTGGAGGAATGTTTCTCATACTTAAGAAGATGGACAATGTGACTTAAATAAAAACATTTTTATTTGACTCCTTGCATTGAATAATAATTAGTCATCACATATTAGTTTTGGGTTTTCCACTGAGTATAATAGATAGAAAGAGTAATTGATTTGACTCTAAAAGCAGCACCCAGACCACTGTAAAGCTGAACCTATGAACCCTCTCTCTGTGAGAGGGTTCATAGGTTCGTTATATAAAACACACACACACACACACACACACACACACACACACACACACACACACACACACACACAGTTAACCCCGAGGGCTGACTGCTCTCCTCTCAGCTGCCTACAGTGGAGCTCACAGGAGTCCTGGTGCCCTCCACCCTAGTTTATTTACCAGGAAGCAGCCAGGCTTCTCAGGCCTCAACCAAAGCAGGACTGTATCCTCTTCATGTTTCTGTCTGCAGTACAAAGAAGGGTGTATTGGGCCACCCAAAAAAAGTCCGCCCACAATCTCCATGTGAAGGCCAGCTCAGTTTTGATGTCAGACGACTCTGCTTGCTAATGTGTGGTCTGATGCCGATCTGACGAAAGCTTGTAATAACTGTTAATTTTCTTTCAGATCCTGAAATAGTTGTTTCCTCAGCTATTTCTCTGATGCATTTTATATAGGTTTTGGCAGAAGCTTAATCTGTCTCTCCTCAAATGTTGATAACTAACTGTTGGAGAGAACGAGAACAAATATTCAACTCAATGATAAAAACAATGAGAAGTTAATCTCCAGTTTGGACCACCCAAGAAAGAATAAAACCCACTAAAGTTCCCACAAATCGGCCCCTCTGAGCGAATTTAGTTTGAATGGGTCTCGATTTGGCTGCACGCATTTTAACGTTGAACTCTCAAACTTCACACACTTGAACTGTTCATGTTAACTCGATGAATGCCACCAGTTGTGGTGAGAAGGTGCCCTAAATGGCTACATAAGGATACACGCGTCTAGCGAAGGGAAAGCCTCATTCACCTCCACTTAAACAGCACGTAGCATTAAAGTGCCGCTGTTTAAAACTGGGAAAACAACTGAAGCAAGTTTAGTGTCAGTGCCGATAAACAGGTCTGCAACAAATAGACAATACTACACCTGGAAGTATGCTGAGTCCCCACGTAAACAAAAAAAGTGAGACTAGGGGCTGTGTAAGGGGAGAGAGCTGGCTGATATGTAAGTAATGTAAAAGACTGATAGCCTGTCTCGGGTGCAAAAGAGGATGACATTGAAGAGAGAGCAACAGAAAGTCCTTGAGTCTGAATGAGAGAATTTTCCAACAACTGCTGTATTGAAATATTCATTTTTAGTATTTAATGAGCAGGCAGAAGAAAGAAAAAGTCTGGGATGCAACAGGAATCTGCTGGTAGAGCTCGTGCACTGTGGGATGAGTTCCTTTTCCTTTCTGTTTCTTTCTGATGGCTTTTCTTTGTTTTTTCTCACAGTACTGTTGCAGAGATAGACAGGATCCAGGAGGATTATACATTTTATAATTTACAATGGCTTCTTATCACTGTGCTGATTTTATGTGCACAAACTCCCATATTTGCACTTCGTAGTGGTCTAACTGCCCTGTGTGCTTGTTTTGCAGATGACGAGACTCCTGGCCTGTACGGCTTTCTGCATGTGATTGTCCACTCTGCCAAAGGATTCAAGCAGTCAGCCAGTAAGTTGGCCAGTAAAAGCTTTTTTTTCCCCTCCCAACTGCACTTGTACACACACTCTTGCTCACACGTCCGATCACACATAGCTGCTGTGCATATACGTGTCTGCCAGCAAAACACATGACCCAGTCAATCACCGTAGCCGGCACATGCAGATTCCATCATCACACGGCCAAGATGCAGAGGAAGGAAAAATCAAGAGAGAGAGAGAGAATGAGATGGTCTCAGAGGAGCAGTTGAAGCCAAAGTGGGATTCCTGTGGTTGTTTTTATTTAGCAGACATCACAAGTGACAAAAACACTCCGGGTACATGCAAAGGAAGAGTGACTAAAATCATATAGAGCAGCTTTCAGAACTGGACAGCTGACAGCCACTTGTCTTTGTTCACACACTTTGATGTTGCCTACCTTGCATACATGTTTCTTTTTGCAAACAAAGCTGTGTGTATGTGTGTGTTTCTTATCTGCCAAGCGTGACGTGAACCTCCACAAAGGCTGTTTCAGATGTGTCAGTGGTGGACAGCTGGTGCTCCAGGACACTTAGTGCCCGGTGTTGCTCAAGCACCAGTTCAAATATCGAATATCAGGCGAAGAGATTGCGACGGAGAAACAATTTCCTCAGTTACCATGACAGCCTTCAGTGCTGGCCCACAAGAATTTCCCAGTTAATGGATTGGAAAGCGCTCTCTCCTGAAAGCCTGTTTGATCCTCGATGGAGCGCAGAGAGCTGAGGGCTTTAAAAATGGAGTGTGTGTGTGTGTGTGTGTGTGTGTGTGTGTGTGTGTGTGTGTGTGTGTGTGTGTGTGTGTGTGTGTAAGCAAGTTGGGTAGTTGCTACAGTTTTGATGTTCGCATCTCCAGTGGTGCGTACAGACCCAGGGTGGGGCATGCAAGCCATGGAGGTACTGCGGGTTAGAGGATGTGCTGGTGTTGTTTGGGGAGACTGTGGTGTTCATGATGATGACGAAGCTCGTGATAAGGATGCTATCAGAGAAGTATTTACCTTTAAACTATATTCAGTTAAATGAACAAAGAAGCTTTGTCAGTGTTCTAAATGAGGTCAGGAGTTTCATCCATCCATATCTTAATATCTGATTTCATGCATTCATACAGATCTCCTGATGTGTGGCTTACGCAGGTTTAAGTCCTTTGATTTCTGGTTGTTCAAAGTGGTGGGTGGTGACTGTATATACACTGTATATTTATACTGTATATGTGAGTGTATGTGAGTAGTTGGACTAAAATAAACAACCTGTACCTGATCGTGTGTTCCCCGCAGCACGTTTATTATTTACATATTTTGTAAAATAAATAAATAAATTACTGCTACTACAGTATTGTGCAATCACTTCAGTTTGTGCCATTATGCATTTAATACTATATATATTAATTAATAAAGTGAGAGTAGGAACTATGACTGGTAAAGGGAGAGAGCCAGCTGATATGATGGAGGGAAGCAAGGTAGATATTTGAGCAGTTTGGACACAGTTAGAGAGCCAAAGCTGAGATGGTTTGGACATTTATTAGACAAAGGATGCTGAATATGGGGCTGCCAGGCAGGAGGAAAAGAGGGGGTTGGTGTGACAGTAGAGAATGAGTTGGAAACAGATGATCCGCTATGGTGACCCCTAAAAGGAGCAACTGAAAGAAGAAGAAACAAAAGTGTATCATATCTTATCATACACCACCCGGCCAAAAAACAAAAACAGTCACACGGATATTTCCTTGGACTGATTTAGCATTCTCCTGCCTGATAAGCTTACGCAATGTCACATTTATTTATTTCCATTCGGAGTTTTGTTTTGATGATGGGAGAGCATGAAGTCTCATCCAGCACATGACAAAAATTCTCAATGGGGTTGAGGTCTGGACTCCTTGCTGGCCAGTCCATGTGAGAAAATGATATCTCTCATGCTTCTTTAGCCACTCATTCACAGTTTGAGCCCAATGAATTCTCGCATTGTCATCTTGGAATATTCCTGAGCCATCAGGGAAGAAAGAACCCACTGAAGGAAAAGTCTGGTCATTCAGTACATTCAGGTAGTCAGCAGACCTCCTTTTTTTTATTTATGCTGAGCCTAGACCTGACCAACTGAAGCAGATCATAATATATCCCCCACAGCCTTGTATAGTAGGCAATAGGCATGATGGATGCATCATTTCGCCAGCCTCTCTTCTTGCCCTGATGCATCCATAACTCTGGAATAGGGTTCATTCTATAGAAAAGGCTTAGATGCACCAAAGGTTAAGTGATCAGTTTAGATAGATAGATAGATCTCAGTAATCATAAAGGGATCATTGGGAGAAACTGTATTCTTCTGCTGTTAGAATTTCCTCCAATACCACAAATGACAAAAATTGAAAATGCAGATGCAGCATAATGATGGGATCCAGTTTGCTCTTTTATGTAGAAGTTGTGTGGCGATGTTGGCGTTGGTTGTGTAATTCAGCCTGTGTTAAAGGTTCAGTGTGGTTCCAGTTGTATTGTTGATATTCTTCTTCGCTGTCTCTGCTTAAGACAGATTTCACTGTGAGGATTTTCAAGCAATTTGCTTATTTAATAATTGTGTGTGCGCATGTGGTTTTTGTTATTGTTGAAAATGATTATTTTCATATCAGAATGGAAATGTGTACTGATCTGAAACAGCAGTCTTTATTCACTCTGTCAGGTTAAGTAACAGTAGTCTTTCTGTTTGTTCCCTATTTTTTAATCCAAAAAAATCGGATAAGCATGTAGTCGAAGATCTTACTGAAGCTGTTATTTATGTCACAACAATCTTCCCCCAGTGGGAAAGGGCTTGAAAGCTCAGCCCAGGGCAAAGTTAGTCAAACTGGGTCACAGGGGGAAAAGCTGGGAGTTGAGTGTCTCCCAAAAATGGAGCTAGAAAAAAAATCTATGGAAATACTGACCTAGAAGAGAAGCAGAAAACATGTCATGTTATTTTATTCTTGCTTTATTTTCATTTTTTTGTATGTGCAAGTGTGAATTGCGCCCCCTAAACAGATGCAACAGATAGTTTAACTCAGCGCCATAGAATTGCACTTCCTGCGTAGGGCGAGGGATGAGATCAGTGTGAGAATGTCTGTGGCGTTTTATTTAAATGGTCTCTACACAGTAAAGCACTAACTTTTCATGCCCGATTCAGGACTAGCATTTGTGTCATTTGTCACTTTTCTCATAAAACTAAAATGTAAACCGCCGATGAAAGTGTTCACAAATTCTCAGGAGTGTGATTTCTCTGTATAATCCAATCCAGCCATGGCTGCATGTATTCTCAGGCACTGCATGTCAGGCTTTTATTAGTTTTCTACTTCTGGGCTCTATTTAAACAGGTAAATGATGTCAATTCCCTGCTTATTGTGTTTGTAGTCTGAGAAGAATACTTTATCCTGAACCCTTCTAGCAAAACTTGCAAACAACTGTTTTGGTGGCTGCGATCTGTAACTGCGGAGACACTGATTAGTTTCGCTGATTATCACTTGTCTTCTACTGCTGTGAACCCACAGTTTAAACCAGTATTCAGCACAGCCTCAGGCAAAGATTAGCCTGCTGTATAAGAACATACGCACCCCACAAGGGCTGCAGCCCACAGCTAATTGAGATGGAAAAGGATGGTATCCATTAACCCCTGTATTTAGGGGTCAGAGACCCCATGGTGACCAATAAATCCCCCCTCATACTCTGAGCCTGATGGCGACCTGCCAGGAAAATGAAAACTCATGGAGTTCCAGGCCTCTTTTAGTCTGTCCTACTTCTCAAAGCCCTCTTGGATCCACTGTGAGGACACAAAGACCTCTCAAAATATGCTCTCCCTGGCCTTGTTTGAATTTTAGGTCTGGGCACATAAACCCATTTCAGATGGAGAGAAAACTTCCAAAGAAAACTGGGAGCTGGGATGAATACTCTTCTTCGGGGCTAGATGAAACAGAGAGGATAAAATCACATTAGTGTGACAGACAGAGGACTAGTTGAATCACTCTTGCACCCATCAGAATGTTATCACCTCTTCAATGAAGCAGACTCTGACAGGTAGTTTAAGTATTTTTCCATATGTCAAATCAGAAGTGACGGCCATGAGCTGTTATGCTTTCGCATGTAGCGGAAGCGTACAATAACTGCTTCAGTTTTTTTAAAATATCCCCCAGATGGTCACACTGAATTCCCCTGCATTGAACTTCCCTCATACCAGCACCACTAATCTCTTCCTCATTGGGAGTAATTATGGCAGAACCTTTTAGGATGCTGAGAAAACAAACAAAGGAGGAATCAAACCAGATGGAACGACATTCCATTATACTGTAAGGTCCTTTTATTCTATAGATGCACAGCTCATGGTGTGGTTGGTATCCCTCCATAACCAGGCTCGGGTCAGGCTCTTAATTCTGATGATCATGATGATGACTTTGCTTTTGAGTTTTTGCCATCAGGCAAGTTTGTGTATATGTATATATATACACAAAATTAGTTAGAATGATCCCCCCCCCCCCCAACAAAAAGGCTCTTTTGCTTAATCTTAGTCACTATCCTGATGAGAGGTCGAACCATACCTCCATTCATCATGCTGTCTGTCGGAGGTTAACCCGAGGGATCGGGGCCACGGTAGGGGACGTACTGGAGACACTTTACAGACAGCCGGTAGCACAGCCTGCCGGAATGGTTTCAGCAGCATTTAAAGAAACACATTAACAGACTTAATTGCTCTGTGTAAGAGCTGAATGTAAGCTGATCCCAGAGGGGGCAGGGAACTGCTGCAGTATGAGGATGTTAAGAGTGGCGAGGGGCTGCTGGTGCTGATTGTGTACACAGGGAGGAGACTGATGTCTATCAGCTGTCAAACTATAACATATTGCCAAACCGAGGGGCTGTTTCACTTTGGTAGAACGTAACCTTTTTTCACCTTTGCACATTTGTTGGCACACTCGCTCACTCACTGCCACTGTGAAATTAGTCTGAATGATGCTTTTAAACGTGTTTGCACTGTTTAGATTTTGATGGTGGTGTTCTCACGGCGATTCCAACGTTCACCGTTTACAGCTTCACTAATGTTAAATATTTTGCCTTTATCTGCCTTGTTTTCATCAGTCTTAACTTAAATATCTGTTGGTTCGATGGGTCCTTACGGCTTCAGGGGACAACATTTTATGCTTTGTGCTGTTTTTATTTATTTATTGTTTTGGCTCAAAAATCTATTTAATAATCAACTAAACAGGCCGGTCCCTTGGAGGATTGATGTCCTCTCTGTAGGGATCTATGTTTGACCTGTTGCAATCATATTTCAAGACTCTTGTTTTGGGAAGCAAAAACACTCCACCACTCTTTCAAGTGCTATTAATACGCCTAATATCAACTAGCATTCTCACACTACTCTGGCACTTTTGGACATTTGGTGTGAATTTTCATTTCCTGCATTAGTTTTTGTGATTTATTGCATGTTGTGTGTTTTAGATTGTTCAGTAAACACCCCTCTATGGCAGTTAGACATGAATAACTGCATGCATTAGTCATTTTTTAGAGCTCTAAAATATATATTTAATCTGTTGTCTTTCAGTGGTCTCCATCTGCCATCCACCTTTTTTTTTTTTATTAAATATCTCACCAACCTGTCTGTGATCTGTGCTTTCAGATTTATACTGCACTCTCGAAGTGGACTCATTTGGATACTTTGTCAGCAAGGCCAAGACCCGCGTCTTCAGAGACACCACAGAGCCTCAGTGGAACGAAGTCAGTCACAACAACATCGTCTTTCGTATCGCACTGTTTTTATCTCCATGCCCGAATATTTTTCATTCTATTTTTTTTTTGTTTGTTTGTTTACATCTGTGTCACTGCACAGGAGTTCGAGATTGAGTTGGAGGGCTCCCAGTACCTGCGGATCCTGTGCTACGAGAAGTGTTACGACAAAAGTATGCTGAACAAAGACAACAATGAGATTGTGGACAAGATCATGGGCAAAGGGCAAGTCCAGGTAAGAGAACGGCTGTTAAGAGACCATCACTAAAATAGACCATGCGCAAAGAGAGACGTCTGTGCCCTCTTGGGGAGATTTTCCACCATATGACTCATTTTAATTAGCTGTCTAGCTTCTGCACACAATTGTATAGTTTGTAGTGGTTGCCTCTAATGACGCTGGTTGGATTAATAGTCTGAAGGAGAGTTTATTTAAGGGGGGTTTCCCCTGTCTTGTTGTGAGAAATGTCTCCATAAAACTCCCTTTCAGAGTCTCGTTAACTAGACACGGCCTGCACAGTGGAATCTGCAGTTTCTTGGTATGGAGGCAAAATGCTGTTTTGCACTCATTGTTTAGTTTTTGCAGAAAACCCTACAGAAGTGTCCCATTTCCATTTTTCCACACCAGAACTCTATTTGGTCAAGTGAAGCTTGACTCCTGTCAGTTTTCTGCAAATTGCAGCTGTTGTAGTTTCCTCTTCTGCTGCCCTGTAATTGATAAAACTTCACATTATGAAAGTGGGTCAACTCCAAGGGTTTTAAGCGCTGTTATCGTCAATTAATTCCCTCATGTTTCTCTCAAGTGGAAGGTGTCTATGTCAAAGGTGAGCTTATAGCAGGTTATTTATAAACCTGCTTCTGGACTAGATAGAAATCAGTTAAAGATTTGTTTGTGGCTGCTGCACGTAGCATAACATTTGTTGTCGCAGGCATACGCAGCATCAGTGACAAGTTGCATCAGGAATACAAATCACCCTCCTCAGATATCAAGAAAGTGGGACACACATCAGTCACGCTTGTAAAGTTGGATTTTCAAGGAAAGAAGGCATCTCAAAAATATCTTATGTTCATGAATGGATGATTCTCCTCAGACCCAAGTTCCTGTAATCTCTTGAGTGGGCTTTGAATTGGGGGGGTGCGCACCCACAACATGTTTGTTGCATCATTTCCTGTTTGTCTCTCCTCTTTCCAGTCTTTTCTCTTTCATTTTGATGGTTTGTGTCTTTGAGTGTTGCCTTGGAAAGCGAAACACTCTCAGAATCCACTCATGCATCCTAAAATGGCTTTTTTTTTGTGCCTTATCATCGGATTGGGTACCCAGCTATAAATAGTTAAACTTTTAAGACTGAGATTTTAGTGCTGGTATAATCTCTGGATTTCACACAGAACCATAAAGACATATAGCACAGCATAAAATTCTTTTCTAGCTAAAAGAAACCATCTCATCTTTTCACATAAGCGACATCTGCTCATCGGCTATGAAACATTGTGACTTAACAGTAAAAACCTGAGGCAGATGCTGCTGCTGCTGCTGCTGCTGCTGTTGCTACTGGGAACATCAATTTCAAGCCAACATCAGCCATAAAAAAAAAACCCAAAAAACAAACAAATACGCCACTTGCTTTTGCTGTGGGGGAAGCGATGGAGGGTAAGCGAGGAGGATAGAGAATGGCATGTTCTGTCCCAGATGCTTGGGGGGTGGGAGTAGTGTGAATATGTTATTAGAGTTACTGGGTTTGTGGACGATTGAGAGAAACTGTCAACAGTGCATCCATTGAAGATGACTAATGATAACTGACTGTCAAACTATCAAAGGCACTGATAGGAAAACAAACCATCTCTCAGCAGCACACATTTCACTTTGCTTAAGGCTCGGAACCAAACAGGACATGATCCCCTGAAAGAGGAAGATTTGTGATCTGACTGGTTATTAGTTAGTTTATTGTCGCTATTTGTGTGTTAATGAATGGTTCAGAAATGGTGGGATAGCATATGCATATTGCAACCAAGGAAGAGTTCTGAGGAGGCCACAGATAAAGAGACCAGGACCTGAGCTGTTTGCGTTCCTGAAGCTGAGTTGAGAAGGAGCCTTCACTGTTTTGCTTTGCTCTCTGGAGACCCTCTGATTTATTTAAAAAGCTTGTGGAATACTGACTGACCGTAAAAGGGCATATCGGGTGGGAAGTTTTTCTTTTTTTTACCCGCTGTTGTTACTTTGTTACTGTTGAGAAAGTCGATCGCCTCTATCATCAGAAGACGATGTTATGATTTGAGCCAGAGATTATATTATGATAGTTTCCACGGAAGTGTTTAGGATTTTTGATACATGAGACTTATAAAGGAGGTACATTATGTGGGATTTCCACCAGGGTTCACACACCCATTAACTATGTGAATTAAGGTGACTGAGTTGCTTGTTCACAGGAAGTACCGCCATTTGTTTCCATCCTGACTGACATCAGCGGAGCAGGTCAACTCTGATCTCTGAGGTCATGTTGCCACAATAAATGGAAACAAAATCAGAGTTGCCGCAACGCCCCTCCCATCCTTCAAACTGGAAACACAAATTGATTCTTGAAGCGTCTCAAAGCAGGCGATTGGGAAGATTGACCTTTATCAGTTTTGTTACCAGTTCAAGAAAAGTACAGCCTCAGGTGCATGATTTGTTTGGCAGACTGCTGTTGGGATGTTCGCCCTGTGACTACTGATGGTTCTGAGGCAAAGCACATCGTTTGCACACATGGCGTTACCTCAGATACAGCTTTTGAAATTACAAACCTTTAAGGATCAGATATTTTTTTCTTTTGCTAGTGTGATTCAGCCAAAGGAAAACAGGATACCAGCTCCTGAACTGGTTATGAAAGCGCAAACACTCGCCTGGACTTTAAACCATCCTCTCCCTCATGCACTGTACAAGTTTGCTCAAGCGCCCTTTATGTGTCGGCTGTTGCTTGCAATACTTGTCTTCAGCCGGCTGGTTATGTAACCGCTTAGGTTGTGTATCAGAAATGCATCATATCACCCCGCTTCAACAGTCCTTTCATCTGAGAACCCTTGTGCAGCCCATCTCAGCCTCCCATGAGCTCACCTTGTATGGCTTTAATTACTTGGCTTATCTGAGGAGGGATTTTTCACAGTCTCCCAGCTCTAAATGACTGCATTTAGTCCGTCTCTGTTTCCTACTTATCAGGGCTTTAATTGAGGAAATGGGATCCTACTGTAGGTAATGTGCTTCCCAAGGCTTTAGTTTGACATCTTCAATCATTTTCTGAGAGCAAAAGTTTTCAAAGATGAGTTGAAAGGAAGAGGTTGATAACAGTATCCCAAAAGCAACAGGAAGTTATTTTTTTAATGCTTCAACTGACTTTAAAATGCTAATTTTCTGCAACTGGCATCAAACGTGAGTCTTCCTTCACAATCACACGAACATGCGGACATGAGAACTGTGTTCAAATCAGACTTACACCCACTGTCAATGCTTCGATGTCCGTTACAGATTAGCATTGCAAGTCACATGGTTTTCTCAATTCAATGTCACATCTTGAAAATGTCAAACTGAGATTTGTGTTGTTGTGAGTCCATCACTAAAGAGATCCCATCCAGCACCATGTGGTGCTGTACTGAACCTCCTCCTCAGTGCTCTTTCTATAGAGGAGCTTCATGTTCTCTCAAGAATCATGTAACAACTCTAATAATCTCCGCACCACTTCAACCCTCTTCCTCCCCTCTTGTTCCCATCATCCCATCAGCTCTTTAGCTTCCCGCTGCACAACACTGGGGGTTGTTTTTTATTGGTTTGAGCGTGTGGCAGCCCCACATCTCAGCAGTGTTGTCAAGCCTCAATAAGAAATAACCTGATAGTTTTTGAACTGTTTCCTGGAGATAATAGGAGCCAGAGAAGAGGGGTGATGAAGTTGTTTGTTCCTGGCAGCTCTCACCTCCCTCTCTGAATTCGAGGAGCCAGACGGGGGTACGCATTAGCCCGGCATTACTGTAAACCTGTGGGTGCAAAGGGGTTGTAAAGTTTGAGGTGAGCATCTACGTGCACTCAAGTTCCCACTTAAGAGCCCAAGCTCTTACATCAACATGAAGCATTAGATGCAAAGGGTGACATTTACATGCTAGCCAGCTAGCCATGGCAGTAAAACGCTGACCGGTGGAAATGTGCCAGTGCAGAAAGTGCAGGCCGTGAGTTCTGATCTAATCTCTCAAGTACTGCACGAAACCTCATGCCAACATAAAGCTCTCATGAGAATGGAATCCAGCCTGGTGAGTGTGTTTAGAAATATGTACATTATGACATAAACAGTGAAGAAGTCTAAGCAAGCGTAGGGAGATTTTGGCGTTCTTTATTTGTTATAATCAGGGGAAGAAAAAAATGTCTACATTCTGGTGCTGCTTAGCATGTTATTAACACTCACAAAAACAAAATTAGGTTTTCCTTTTATTTGTTTTTATGGAAGTTGGGCCTCGGACTCCCAGTTTTTCTCCTGGAATGTATATTTTGTTCAACACAACTTCCCTCTGGGCATAGCAAGGTGGTGGTATTTCATGCAATGTTGGTTTTTAACATAGAGCTCAGTGGTTTTAATGAAGGTGTGCGTGTGTGTGTCCATGTGTCAGTGTGTAGACATTAATATTAATTAGTGTCTAATAGATGGTGTAATCTATTTTATAGCTGTCCCCTGTCCTTTAGGGCTGCGATTTGTCATGTTTCCACCCTGCGCACCCCCTGTGGCCATACACACACACACACACACACACACACACTCTCTCTCACACTGCTGTCATCAACGCTAACAGATGGGACTCTGCTGTGTGTGTTCAGCCCTCCCGGGGCCAAACCACAGACTCACATACACACACAGCTGGGTGACAGGCTAATGCATTGTAAACGATATCAATAACTTCAGCTCGCTACATTACCTGGCATTTATTAGCTTATGCCTCCTTTGTCTGGCCTGGTGTGTATATTGGAGTGGGGATTGTGGATGGATGGAGGGTATGTTCATTCAGTAACAAAGATTGTCCCAGTGCTCATTTGCTCTCTTACTCCTAAACCTACTTATTTTATTATTTTTCTTCCCTGTGCAGTTTTTTTTAATGAGTCTCATATCTCATAGTCTCTATGTTTGAGCATATGGCACTTTTTTATTGATGGGTCCCAATTAAGCCGGCTTCCTCATCAGACGATCCTTGATCAGTGGAGCTGATAGCAGCTTTTTGATGGATTTTTATTTTTTCCCTGTCATCTTTCCACAAAGAAGCTCCTTCGTCACAGCCCCTCACTTAGACAGCCTTTGTTCCCTCTTAAAACATTCACTCCCTGCCACTTGGGATATGCATGCCCTAAATAACTACATGCACTCTTAGATCATGCAAATGTGCTGATGCCCCCCTCCCCCTCCCCTTCTTTCTGGTAGTGGAGTAGGAAAAGCCCCAGACCTGCCAAATTTAGTTTGTGTGTGTATTAAGAAAAAAATTGTCACATTTGATTACCATTTGTCATCAAGCTTGATACTTTTTTTGAGTTTTTCTTGGACCGTTTAGACTGGAAAGAAAAGCAAAAATAAGGAATTGTAATTTTGGACTGTTATCACACAAACTGTTGACCTTAAATATTAATGATATGATGCTAATCATGTGGAGCAAGCAGCCTTTCTTCCCCTTATCCGATTCACAGTCGCTTGGGGGCTGGAGCCTATCCCAGCTACCATAGGGCGAGAGGAGGGGTACACCCTGGACAGGTCGCAGGGCAAATACAGAGACACAAACAACCATTCACACACACGTCTACGGCCAATTAACCTAACCCCGTGCATGTCTTTGGACTGTGGCGTTTGCTTGTTCTCGCCGTGTCTGCGTGGGTTCTCTCCAGGTACTCCAGCTTCCTCCCACACAGAAAGAGCCCAACCAGATGGTGGATTTGACCCCAGCTGTGAGACAGTGATGCTAACCACCACGCTACCATGCCGCCCCACCAGCACAACTTCAGAAATAACCAAAAGTCAGCTGCTCCGGTTGAATATGAATGCCTCTAAACGACAGCAAAAAAGGGTTATTATCTCATGTTGAGCCTGTTTTCAGGTTTTAGCGTGCTGACATTCACATATTCATCAGAATGGAACAGAACCAACCACAGATGAGTTTCTCCTAATTCTTACTAGTTTTAAGTTTCACTGAATACAACGTGATGTATTCATGTTTTGTGCTCAAGTGTCAAAAATGGTGATAAATCTATTGCAGGGCTCCTTGTTGCTACTCCTTGTTAATGTACAGGGACACTGCTCTCCTCATTTGTGATGTCTGGCTTTAAAAGCTAAGATGGCGACATTTGAAATGCTCCAGTTAAAGCTTCATAAACGGGATTTCACAAACCAGTAGGTGACAACATGGTGGCTTCCTCCATCTTTTATATCCAGTCTGTAGTCTTTACAATACTCAGAAAAAGATGGAAAATGAAGAGACTTATGACCAGATATGTTGTTTGTAGTGTGATTACAGTCCTAGTTTAGAATGCTGAAGTACCATTTACTAATTAGCAGTGAAAACAAAGTACAGATGAGACTGAAGTGAATTTAATTAGGATAATGGAGTGAGAAAATTTGAGCGGTCGCCAAAGTTATTATTTTTAGGGGAACGTGAATGTGTGTACAAAGTTTCATGGCAAAGTTTCATGGCAATCCATCTCATATTTGATTCTGAATCTAACAAGTTACAAGTAAGATGTCAGAACTGATGAAGTCTCAGCTGCTGGTGTCTGTGCTAGTCGGAGGCGTTGGGCAGACATTTGATTGAGCCGAAAAAACGAGAGTGAAGTGTGATCCATATAAAGCAGAAAAGCCACTGGGTAGATAAGGACCCTGTGAAAGAATAAAGCGAGAATGTGAAAAGGCCACTTAAAGGCCAGATGATCTCTTTAGGTCCCCCTTCACATTACTCTCTGTCACTTTTTGCCTCACTGCCACATTTGTACCTTTCTCCCCTTTCCCCCCTTGCTAAAAAGTACAAATACACTGTTTTCCAATGAAATGTCGAGGGCAAGCCAGCTCAGTAAATGTTCCTCATTATAACATTACATAATCTTTCAGCAAAGTATTAGGCATTGACAACAGATGTCTGATTTCCTACCATAAAAACATGCATATGTAGCACATGTGGTAAAGGCGGTTGGAGGGAAACAGAAGTGAATGAGATGGAGCAAAAGAATAGGAATGAGAGCCCCAGATGGTGGCCAATTATGTGATGCTGGGAGTTAAAGTGAGAACAAAGGAGCTCATCACAGCCTGAGAAATGAAATGCTCTCCAGAGAGAAACCGTGAATCTCTCCGTGCAGTTGCTACCGCCCTTTTGTCTCATAAAAGAGTCAGGGTCCAGAAATAATTGGTAACAGTCTGAAGGGGGTTTCAGATAATATAAAGAGTGTCATGTTTGAACACAGAGGGCAATAACGCTACATCCACAGAAAATCACGATTGGGATGAGAGCTTCTAGTCCAACCTCAAGAGCTTGGGTTTTTGACTTTTTGGCAAATTAGGATCAGTTGTTGTAGCTGTTAGTCAAATTTCCCAGTGCTGTTCTCATTGTTTCTGCTCTTAAGTAACATTGTGGCCTGAGACATGAAGGGAATAACACTGCAGATGGAGACAAGAACAGAAAGAGAAGCAAGAAGTGGTCATTAGTAATGACAAGTCGACTTTTAGTTAACGCCCCAACCTCTCGCAGTCGTTACCACCCTGCTGTGTTTAAAACAGCCAGCTCCTATCCAGCTTCTGCTACCAAATCCGTAAGCGGTGACAAAAGAGATTTTAGTCCGCGTCCGTCCAAAATCACTGAAACCTCTGTTGCCTTTCTTTTGGATCTCTGTAACAGCGGTTGTTCTTGCTTTGTATTCTGGGACTTTCTATCAAATGTAATTCTGGTCCAGGGTATATCTTCTAAATCACAAATAAGTCTCACATACACACACATCTCCTGGCTGTTCTCAAGCTGTGGAATTATACACAACAGATGACATTGGGGTGGAGGGGGAATCACCTCAGCCCTCTCATCGCGTCCCCGCCTGACTCTCTGAGGGATAAAACTCATTTCATGCTTGACTTTGCCTGCCAGTGCATTGTAACGCCCACTCCCACGGAGTGTCCTGTCGTCTGTGTTTGCATTTGTTTAAAATCAAGTGATAGATTCTCTCTATAGCAGTTATGAGTTCTGTCCATTAGTTGCACAGGACGTAGTTGGGTGACATTATTGTAGAGCTACAGAGACTAAACGTGACATTAAACACAGTGGTGTTAGATCAGAAACTCTTCCAAAACTTTGTGTTTGTGTATTCCATTAAAACCAGGCACAATGATTTTCCACAATCTTTATTTCTAACCTACACTAACCATTTGCTGACTGCAGTCTTGCATTCATTGCACCAGTATGAGAATTGATTTTCGCATCTAAATCTCTGCAACAAAGTGAGTGGGGATTTTTCTGCCCTTCGTATTGTCCTCCTTTGTCCTTGGCTGGCTGACTGAGCCAGCTTTACAGACACCCCTCAGTGTCTCTCTGCCTTCTTTCTTAATCAGATTTCACATCTCTGACAGAACCAAGTCTGACCACCAGCTGCAACTCAGTTTTTTTTTTTGTTGTTTTTTTTTTAATCTCTCAAACCCCAGTGAGACCAGAATACTTTCTCCCTTTCCCTCTTGTTGTTGTTGGCAGCCTTCTGGCCAGTATTAAAGTAAATGAGCCTCAGCAACACACTGTGTCCCAGCTTGGAGAGCCTGTTCTGGCTTTCAAGTGGTCAGTCAGGGGACCAGAGCTGTTCCTGCAGTGGTAAACGTGCGGCTGCCAGTTGCTCTGGGCTGATTTTGAACCCCACACTACCCTGGGAAGGCTGCTGATCAGGTTGGACTGTTATGAAGCTGTAGCTTTTACTCAAACTCCACATTGTTCAAATGCCCGCCTCAGTTTGTTTGTTTAGACACGATGATTGTGCAGGAGCTTCAATAATTTCCACATGTCCAGAGCTGGAGACTGAGCTTGAGCAAGCATTTACCCACAGTGGTTCTGCACTTCATTACAGAGGATGGGTGATCCTCACTTGGCCCTGTATGAGGTCTGGTTTCTTCTAGGAGATTTGGATGGCGAGGACAATGGGCTAGTGGTCTGCATCAGGAATAAATATGTGGATTTATAAATATTGTCAGGAAGCCTCCTGCGTTATGCTGAATTGAAGGAGCATTACTCTGAAGTACTTTGTAGGATCTCAAGAAAGCACGGTTTAACATGGCAAACTATTGAAACATGATAGATAAATGTATTTTAGTGTTGTGAGCAAGACGTTGTTCCTGCATGCCTGTTCTGTACAGAGGTCAGGCTGTATGTTTAAAGCTCAGGTAAGTTTAAAAGACTTTGTCTTGCACAGCAGTCACAAGACTTTGTGACTGCTGTGCCGTGTTTCACTAAACGTTTCTCCAGCATCCCTAAGAATCTGTTAGGTAGTATAGTGTGTCAGGGAGGTTTTGAATGTCCTGGTTTTCCATTCTGCTACGCTGGTAGGAGCTGAAGGTAGCGCAAAACCTCCCTGGTCAACAGTCCATGCACAGGGAACACGTCTGCATGTGAAGCACAATACTATGTAATATGTAAGCAAACTGAGGAGGCCGTTCCCAAAAATATGTGAGAAAACAGCAAACATAACCATCATGATCATGAGAAGTTTTGATTGCGTCTGTCTGGACTTTCCTCTCACATTTCCACTACCAACATCCCTGCTGAGAATGTTTTAATCCTCCACCAAGAACAGTGTGTTTGTGTATGTTCTCATTTCTAAGGTGCTTCTCGTCCTTCAGCCTCTTCGTCTGTGCGTATGCCTCAGTGAGCTGTCAGATCTGTATTCATATGCTCTGCCTGGCTCTGAAAGTCCCAGTAGCTCTCACACTTCCTCTGTCAGCAAGTAAAAGCAGGAATGTTCTCATGAAGGTCTGCAGTGCTCCATTAGTCACGCTTTAGTACTGGAGGAGAGCTCATGATTTCTAAGATGTGATCTTACCAGGTTTGTCAGCTTTACAAGTCTCTGGTCGATGCCTCGTGTTTCCTCTGCACCGTATGAAAATGAACTAGTAGCTGACTCTTAATCAGTAGCTTGAGGTACTGCAGCTGTTATTTTTGGGTTGCTGTGTGCTGTTTTTGCATGTTAGTGTTGTACAGGCATCTGCTGGGCTCCTGTAGTGATCCACGTTTGTTCCTAAGCCCCCAGCCACAAACACATACACTGAATATGCCTGTGAGACGGGGAGAAAGGTGAGTGGACGTGAAATCTGTTGGCTAAGGAAAAAACACTTAGTTTTAGCATTCTAGCAAGGCCTCTAGGGAAGATAAAAGTGAGCAAAGGCCCTCTAAAATAGCACGTTTAGCCTGTAGCTTTATCCAGGCTTTGACCTTTGCCCCTAATGGAAGCATGATCTGATGCGCAGCGCTGGTGATGTTGTTTATGATAGCCTGGTTTATGTCAGAACAAAGCTCGAGAAAACAAATGGCTACAAATAGTATTAAGAGCTTGACAACTGATTATACCAGAGAACAAAAAACAGATTTATGTCGTCTCTTTGCTAAAACAATATTTTTGTGGTAACATAACTCTTGAAAAACTATGAATTTCTACAGGCTTTTACTCGTAAGGTATCTGACTCTGTTACAGGTCACAGCCCAAACCTTTGTGCTTTTATGTAATCCTGACCCCCACCCCACCCTCCCTTTTATATTTCCTGATGACCTTTCCACATTGCTTCCACTCCAGCAAGGAGTCGAACAAGGGTTGTCCATGTAAATGCACAGCAGAGTGTGTAGTTAAATAGTGTAGCACTGAGAGGGCCTCTGGCTGCAAACTGTCCGCCACCTGAAGGATTACGTTTTTATAACTTTGATCATTGCATGGGCTCCGAGTTTTTGTTGCTCTTTCATGACATTCTGCTGTTCATATAGCAGGACTGTAAGCAGTGCCAGGCATTTGATCCTTCTTTATGATTTCCTGTCCCAAGTGGAGGGAGGGAGGCTTCCCTTTTCCTGTGCTGTCCACTTGAACCTTAATGCTCCTGTACTGAGCACCTCAGTCTTTCATTTTTGTTTGCTTGTTTGTTTATTTTTTATCCACAAATATGATGCATCCTGCCCCTTCCTGATTTTTATTTCTTTAATAAAAATGAGGCTTTCTTAAATTACTGTTTTAGAGTCTGTAATCATGGCTAATGATGTGGTTCCCTTCCAATTTCTCCTGTACTGATCTGCAGCCAGCTGACAGCTGGACACTCCAGCAGGTGTTAGCTTCTTGCTTGGCAGATATCCTGACTCTATAATGAGTTAAAACTATGTAAACATATATTGATAATAGTTAAACTGACTTTTTGTTTAACCCTTCCACAGCTGTAAGTCTCTTTATGGGCTTCCTGACCTGAGACCTCAGTGTTGGGCCCTGTTTACCACCACAAATTAGGCTAACAATGATGCAATTGTTTTCATACTGGAGGAAGTGTCTCTAAAGTCCCTCCAGACCCCCCTGTGAGGATGTTTTGGACTTGTCAGCTGTGTAAATGATGAGGTCATTACTGTTACAGTTATCTAATGTTGTGCTGACACCACATGTAAGAAGTCAGGGATTGAAGCAGCTCAACATGATCCTCTGCCTTTTTCACACCTTAAGCAACTTTAAACCTCCAAAGAGGAAGAACAATGTTTTCTTAAAGCTTTCAAAAATATTTCTCTAAAAGCTGTTTTCTTTAAACTTTTGGGACACAATGTGACTGAACTATAAAGGGACCCACTGACATGTACCCCTTTGGCTCTATGATACACTGGAAACCTGTACAGGGTGTACCCTGACTCTTGCCCAGTGCAGCTAGGATAGGCTCAACACCCCCTACCCTGAGGATGGATGGGCGGATGGATGGATGGATGGGCGGGCACTTTTAATAATCTTGGAGACTGTCACTGTTCTCTTCAGCTCCTCAAGTTTCTTTGAGTATTCGCTCTGCATTGCTTCACTTGAAGCAGCCTGTTGCATAACCAGCTTGTCATGTTGAATTCATCCGAGCAATCTTTTTTTATAAATAAAAAAAAAAAAAAAGTCCCTGGCACAATCAGAAAATGTTTTGATTTGACGGGGGCGCCGGCTCCAGAGTGTACCTGTTTCCTCCGTTAGTCCTGCTTTCAAAGAGCTGAGTGGGTGTTTATGAGGGGGGGACCTCAAGAGTCTGTTTCACAGTCACAAATTGTTTGAATTATGTAATGTGTTGTATAATAGCCAGAAGAGGGATGTGTGTGTGTGTGTGTGTGTGTGTGTCTGTGTGTCTGTGTGTCCGTGTGTGTTTTACAAGAGCTCCAGAGTTGTTGTTTGGGTTGATTACATCTCTGCCTACTCGTATCTCGTTCTCGCCACCCAGTAAACCTGCCGATGTTTCACTCAGGCAGCACGAAGGAGGCAGATCAGCTCTGGTTAAATGGAAGCCACCATGATCCATCCTCCCTCCTTATGCCACTGGCTGCTTGGTATCAATCATTAGATGCAGTCTTTGTTTCGTTTCCGATTTGTCTTGTTTATCTGCGATTAGGAAGAAGTAAGGGGGGGGGAAAAGACAGAGGATCAAAGCAGAGAAAGAGACTTGTTGAGGAGTTTGCTGCATGAGAGACAGAGCTTTTAGTCTGACACGGCTTTCTGAACATGCTGTACTAAATCTGTTGCACAAAGGCTCGTCATCATAACAACCCAGTTACCGGGAGCTTAAACTGGTGGCTTCTCTGTTGATTAACTAATTGATTTACCTCTGCGAGTTAATGGCTTTTCTTGAAACTGATTTTTTTTTCCCCCCATGCTTATCGAGAATTGAAAGGGGGGTAGGGATGGTGGATGTGTCTGTTACAGCAGAGTTGACCTGCTTTTCCGGGAACATCAGCGCTTACAAAACTGATCTTTTCATGATGAGGACTTTGTGTTCTTCATTAGGTGTGTTCTCACTTGTTGGCCTGTTTTTGCACCAGCTCGGCCTCATTTAATCATAGTGATTATGAGAAATTGCAGGCCAGGCATTTACCATAACTGCAGTGCTTAATTTACCTTTTTTTGTTTGAAGACTAAGTGGATTTAGACCTAGTCTGGTAGTACCTCAATGTGCCTCTAATGTGCATATCAAACAGTGAAAAGCCACATAGAGACAGTAAGTTTAACATGTTAATGGAGCTGGGATTTTTTTGGTGGTAAAGAAGTTTCTCATACATGCCGTGCAAGAATGGAAAGTGTAATAAATCGGGTGCTGTGAAACGGTGATATGAGAGATTTTGAAAAATGAATGTAGTAGTAATGATGCATCAGCAGACGGGTGATGTGCACATGAAAGTGCTGTTCTGCAGAAGATGTAGGTGTTCTCTTTGACCACGAGAGACCAAAAACAGGAGCTGGCCTGTCTGCTGTCTGTTTAGCATCAAACCTCTCCTCCTCTTCATTATTGATCAGACCTCTTAGAAAACCAGTGTTTTAACACAGCAGCAGGTTGACTTATGCGTATTGTTTAAAGCACTCCCCCCCCCCCTTCCCAAATCATAGTTTTTCCTTGTTTTTAATAATAAAACTTAGCTCCATTATACTTCCTGATCCTGTCACCTCTTCCTCTCTATTATTCCCACCAGCCTCCTCCCCGTTCGTGTAATCTTTCCAGGTGGCTGCATCCAGTCAGCCGTGTTATACACTTAAGAGTGAATTATTGAAGCAGGTCAGCAGCGGCAGCATCGTTCTGTGAGGCTGCACTCTCTTCATCACTGGAACTGGGTCACAGTGTTCAGCTGTAACACAACCTTGTCCTCAGTCTAGAGGAGATCATAACACAGAGATCACGACTTCAGCATAGTGGGTGCACATCCGCATCACACCAAAGGGCAGGTTGGCTCACATGATGAAATCGCACCCAGCGCCAGGCTCTATATCAGGAATGGTTACCAAAACAGAGAGAATGTGTCATCCTTCCCTGGCTGTACATCTTAGCTTAGTGTGGTTACAGAGATATAAAGCTTATGCCAGGTATGGCGGCAACAGGAACACGAGAATGATCTCCGTCCTTCACAATGTGGACATGTTAATGATGTGGAACGACTTCTCATGGTGATGTGTTCCCCTTTATGGTGCTTTAGTAATTAAAAACTATAACATGAAGTTCTTTGGGGGGGTTTTTTCTGTTTGTTTTTTTTTCCTTCTGTATATTTGCCTCGTGCAGCTTTGCCTTTATTTTAAGCCATGGATATTTATTTCAAGCAAACTCAAGTCGAATCTCATCTCAGTTCTTATGCAGTAATTTTTGCCGGTGGGGGGGGGGGGGGGATCAGTTGTAATTAAAGAAACTTCTCTGTGTTGTTTTGCTGTAATTACCTCCACCGAGGAGGATTTGCTGTTTGCCTTTTTGATGAAAATGATTTTCTGTTGTTTGATGAACAAATACACTCTTAGCCAGGGAAGAGCACAGTTTACTCTTAGTGTTGATTTTGCATCTAACGTTCTGCTTTTAGCTTCTTTCTTTTTTCAGGTGAATGTATGTAACACAAAGGGTTTGAGGCGATTGCGACATCTTTGCGGTGTCCTGCTTTCAGTGGTTAACATCGGTGACTCAAATCATATAAAATCATAATGAGGAATCATGGACCACAGACATTAGAATAAATAAAGAGCCGAGCATTAAACAGAACAATTAGGAGTCCTGACAAACAAAGTGGACGCACAGCCAGTAAATTATTATGAGTAAAATCCTTGAAGAACAGCGTGTGTACGGTGTGTGACCTCATTGTTTAGATGGAGGTTTGTGATGCAGAACCTGCAGCATTACTGCTTCACCATTTGCTCTTGCATCACCCTACATCTCAACCTCTTTTCCTTCCTCTCCTTCACTTTATCTGTGTCCTTACCTCAGTGCTTCTGAATGTACTGATCAGGCTTCAGTGTTCTTAGATAGATTTATCTCAGTCTGTTAATGTGTGCATTCTGAGTATTTTTCTGCTGACTATGAAAGAGCACAAAAACACGCTGCACCTCTCTGCAGCCACACCCAACAACACGCAACAGATTCCTGCTTTTACGCTAACGAAACCTTCTCTTTGCTCTTTCCCTTTTCTTTCCCTCCTCAGTCTCCTTCACCACTTTTGTTCCAAAGTGCTTAATAAGTGATGGAGCGGTTAATCGGAGGAGGATGCCCCCAATGGCTCAGATGAAAGAGAAGCAGGAATAATCTGCAGCACACCCTAAGGCTGTGATTTCCCACCGAGCCAAACCTCCTCCTGCCTTTGCACTCTCATCTTAGCACTCTCACTCTACCCTCAAAAGCCCCCCCGTCACACACAAACCTCTTTTCTTACCCCATTTCCCCGTCTTCCTGCCTAAGTGCTAGTGAAGGGAGCAGAAGAGATCAAAGAGGTGGAGCGGGTCATCCTGTAAACATACTTAGAGACCCATCGAATTAACCGTGATTGAATTATCCACTCGCGGTGTGGTTTCTAGCTATCACTGTCACCCTGCCACTAGCCAGTCGCTAGCCTCAGACAGATGCACACGATTAATATTCCAAAATGATCACCTTTGTTCCGCCGTTGGCTGCTTCAGGGATTAACGTTAAATATGAATGTACACATACAATATATTTTCAGATTAAACCCCACATAAACACTATGCCAGGTTTCTAAGTATCCTGCTCCTGCCTAGTGTGCAGCCTGGAACAAACCGCAAACCCATGTGTGTCCACCATGACAGCCAAAATACAAAAATATAAAGGTTAATGGCCTGCCTGTACTTTGGTGAAGGTCATGCTTTTTTTGGTAAAAGCACTACAAACACGAGTGTTCTTAAAAACATATTGAAACAAGTATCAAAAAAAAAAAAAGCTGTACAACTGTGCAACAAAATTCTCCAGTTTTTTATTAAAAGGATAGCTGGAAATTTGAAAAGATTTTTGCTTATTTTTCAGCGATTTATAATTAATCTATAATTCCCTTATTTTTAGTGTTTATAGTCAGCTGAGGTAATTTTGTTCCAGCTCTTCCGTTAGTTACTGTTCATGCATGAAAGTGGTATAGACCCCATCTTAAAGTGTTTTTTTCCCAGGCACTCTAACTTTATGTGATAGGATGTATAGAATGTATACAGGAACACAGGGAGAGAGCAAGTGGGGAGTGACATGCAGGAAATGATGGACTTGAGCCCAGAGCAGCGAGCCTACTCATCTATTTTAAAGCAAAATGGCACTTTTTTTTTTTTTTTTGCGCTAATGCTCGATATCTCCAGTGGCACATACCAGCCATGTAGTGATTTATTTTTTTCACCCAGAAGGGAAGCATTTAAAGGTAGACTTTTGCAGCAGCTGGAACGTGTTTCTTGGATTTCAATCACAGGGGTTTATTATATACAGCACATACTAGACCTGCAAAAACGGCAGACTGGCCATCCTGTGTTCATTAGGCAGGCATGGATTCAGAGCTGCTCTATATTCATGTCAGAGCGGCACAGCCCTTAGATTGATCATTAATTTGTCTCTGGCTCGTGAAGGTTTCTGTGATTGGCAGAGGTTTGCTGAAGGCCCTGAAATCGCACAGTCAACAGAAGTACAGTGCTTGTCAGGGAGCAACTACACACCCAGGTGGAGTTCATAAATGAGGGCCTCATTCAACCCCCCCCGACTGGTCATATGGAGCGGCTTTACGAGGGGCTGTGCCACCAAGCCCATCTATAATTAAGAGCCAGGGCCGGCCCTGATGTCAGAGCATAGGCACTCAGGACTCAGCCATCTGCTTTCTCACCTTGTCATGTGGTAGCCAAATGGCATTAAATGAATTTATATGTTTAAATATATATAGATATAATATATTCATTTAAACGCTTTTTTAAATGAGCTGGTATAAGAACAGCATGTGCTGATCCCAGCAGTAATATATCTTAGTTAAATCAGAAAATAATAAATTCTGATAGATTGACAGAGAGAGTAAAAGAAGACAAACATCCTCCACAGTAACCTCACATAAAAACCTCCTCTCAAACATTGAGACTTTTACTAATTACTCATGTCTTTTCTTTCATGTACTCTTACATTTCGTACTCTTCTCACAAGAATTCTTAATCTTATCTCCCTGTTGGGCACCCTCCTCCTCCCCAGCACGCATCTTTCGTCTTTTTATCATTCCCATGTTTCCCAAGCTCAAAGCCCCGTGCATTCCATCATCTCATACAGTTAATCTGTCTCTGCAGTACATTTCTATCTATGTAAGACCCTTTTTAGGCAAATAAGAAGCCATTATTCCACTCTTCTTACGCACATCCAAAACGAGCAACAAAGCCACAGAACTGAATAGTTTCCCTTTTGACATGATTGAGAAAAATATTATTCTGGTACATCGACAGCCTGTTATTATTTTTGCATTGAAATACCACGTATGGAGTCAGATTGTGTTTTGGGGAATTGAGGCGGTCTGCGTGCAGAACTGCTTGGACTGCTTTGATGTGTCTTGAGTTGTGTAAACCCACAGGTATTCTGGGTTAACATGTCTGCATATAGTGTGGAGGCATAAATAAGTAATGAGCCAACACGAGTGAGAGTGCAGCATTGGCAGTAAGGATGTGTGTGTGTGCACGTGTGTGTATGTGTGCGTTCACTGCATGAATGTATTTGATGTGATGGGTTGTGAAGCAGTAGGCACAGGTTGCATGGACACCTGCTGTTACTCCACTGCACTGCTGTCAGTATTTTTTGACTTTCAGGCTTTTTGACACTTCAAAAGGAAGCCAAAGGTCAAACATTTGCAAAATATAGACCAGACATGACTGGAAAGCAGATCCATCCATAAAGTGAGAAAGGTTTCCTTAACAGCATCTTATAAGTGGCAGTTATAAGCTGGATGATGTAAACTCCGTGATCACACAACATTGACCTAAATTTTGTTAGCCACCATAAACACTGTTTGTTTCTGGAAAAAAGAGCTTTATGGGGCCTATTACACTTATTTCCATCACTGCATTTTTGTTTTTAGAGGTAATAGAGTAGTTTCATACAGCCCCTTAGTTGCTGTCTGAAAGAAATATTTTACCTCCTGTCTCTTTAAGAGCCCCTCCCTAAAAGCCAACTTCCTTGTCATTGGCTGCCCCTCCCTTACCTCTGGTACAGTCATGGACTCAGACATCTGGAGACCTGATGGCCGATTAGTCATTCTTGTTATACTTGATTGAAGTCCTGCCTTTGGGGTGCATACATCGTAGGTGTGCGATCACAATAAAACAGGCAGGTACATGGACGTCCGCACGGACCCCCGTGCTCACCACGCGATGATGAAATTTACGTCACTTGGACCCAAGCAGAGTGGCAGATACAGGAAGTGTCATCGAGGCTTGAACGTCGACAATTAGTGCTTGTAAGCACCACCATAAACCTGCTTTTATAAAAAAAAAATAATAATAATCACAATATTGATTGAAAATGGCTTTTTCTCACATCTGTTCAGGCGTGTTCCAGCTGGAATCCAGGTGTGAGCTACAATCTGAAATATACAACATAAACATTCTCAGCAACAAAGGTTACAGCAAGCTTCATCTGTGGACGTTTTGTGACTGTAAGCCAGTCAAAACAAGCAATCAGGTGACCTCATATTGGGCTTCTATTGGACACGACAGGAATTTGTCATTACATTTAGTCTGACTGAATGATGAATTGACTCAGTGAGCACTGAAGTGGGATGATCTTTGGTACTGCTCCACCTGTGAAAACAGCTCTGGTGGGGTTTTTCCAAAGTTTGAAACACTTTCTTGGCTTGAGCTTGAGACTTGAAACTTTCAACTTGAACCAGACTGCAGGTGTAGGATCTGAAAGTAGTAAGAATTAGAGCCACAGGGTTCTAATGAAACATTTAGAGTTGTTGCATAATGACGCATGTGAAGTCATTTTAGGACTAAACTTCAGACACTCTGCTGCTTCACTTCTGGCTGAGTAATACTAATTTTAAAGATCCTATGAGGCTTTCACGTGTGATGACAATTGATGATTAGAATTTATTTTTCTGTGTGCTGTGATAGCAGAAGCTGCTTGGTTAACATAGAACGAGTTAAAATACTCAGTTTCTCTCCTTTGCTGTGTTGCCCAAAAAGATCTCGTCTCCCTGTGGGAGTTTTTTTTTTTCTCCCATTTTTTTTTTAAAAACATGGTTTTCCCAGACATTCTTTCCAAGATATGACGCATAGAGTATGTATGCCTCATAGTTACAAACTCAGAGAGTTAAAAATACTCTGTGGCGAGGGTTGGCTGAGGTCTCTTCCATCCTAACCCCCCCCCCACCCCACCCAATCTCTATACTACACTTTCGGTCACACAGTCAGACATGCGGGTCGTCCTACTCCCCCTTCTGTTGTTTTGTCATCACCACAGAACACATACACTAACCCACATGTTTTTACACCACGGTATCATGCTGTCTGCTGTTAGCTCAGACGCCTTGTGATGACATGATGAGTCTAGTTTGTTACTGAAAAGTGTGGCCAAAACTGAAAGAAAAAAAATCTGCTGCTTTAACAGAAGGCACCTAAATAATAATAATAATTTCATGTTTGCCACCATTTTAATAGATCAAAGAAAATGTGTAATTTGCTCTTTTCCCAATTTCTTTATGAATCATGGTGCACTCAGTAGGCAGCAGGGCTGCTTATCAGCAGATACCTTCTCTGAATCACAATGACAATTCAGCCCAGTAGACAGTGTGTCTTACTGGTCTAGAGGTTTTAAAATGCAGCCTCATGTCTGTAACCTTTTCCCTGGCAAAACCCCCCCCCGCACACCCCCCTCCCCTCGCACCCCCCCTCCCCCCTCCAATTCAAATGGGATGAGACACGATGGATGGAGATGGAGTTTGACAGGCATACACAGATTCCCTTGCCCCGTATCGATCCATTATACAGAGGAATACTCCTCTTAAGAGCAGCCAGCTCCGGCTGTCCTGTTGAATAAACATGGTGATTCGCTCGCTGCGTCTCCCAGGGTGTGAGTGTGCGTGTGGAAGTCTTTGAGTGACTTTCCAATGTCAACAGACAGGCATGGTAAAAAAAGAAAAAGAAAAAAGTGAGCATTGTAGTCAAAAAATGCACGCACACATTCACGGTGAGCAGAGGGGGAGATGGTGGAAATCGGAGAACTGTAGGAGTGCGGGAGGAGAAGTCATCTGCAGAAAGAGGCATGGTAATAGGCACAGAGACAGAGAGGAGGAGGAGGAGGAGGTGGAAGAGAGAGGAAAGATATTTCTTGTCAGATTTTAAAAGGATGCGACAATGTAGAAGCTTTAAAGGCTTCTTAGAGTTCTGCTTTGTGTGTTTGAAGTAATGTTTTTGGCTGTTGTCGACATTTCCTCCACAAGCAAATATTACCTGTCCGTGCTGAAGTTTCATGCTTTCTCTGCCTCTTTCTCATCATCACATTTCTGTGTTTACTCACTTCCTGAGTTTGCTGACCAGCTCTGGGAAAGGTTGACAAGGGGTCAAAATACTGAACAGAACAAAGTCCAGCATTTAACATTCCCTCCCTCCTTTTCTCTCTCACTCTCACCCTCTCTCTCTCCCCTCATTTCTCATTGACTGTTTATTGTGCCCCCCCCCACCCCTCCCTTCTCTCTTTGGAGGTGTGTCCATCAACATCTGGAGAAGCAGAGCTGCTCAGTGACAGCGGGAGCTCATTCACTCCCCCCATCTCACTCCCTCTTCTTTCACTCTCTCTCTCTCTCTCTCTCTCTCTGCCTCGCTCTCTCGCTCTGTATGTGTGCTTGCTGTTGAAGTCAGATTGCACACCGAGGAGATGCTGGCAGCTGACTGTGGAATGAACTCACAGAGAGGGGCACCAACGAGGAACTACTATCAGGCTTATCAAGAAGACCATGGCAGCAGCATCTTCTTCTCCTCCTCGTCACTCTGTCTTTTTTTGAAGTGAATTTGAGTCTTTTTGTGATACTTAATTGCTGTAGTGACTCACCAGCACCTGGTCCAGTGATCAGAGTTTACGTGGGGATCCGTACTCCCCTCTTCTTCATCGACAGCTGCGCTCTTCCTCCACCTGTGTTTCGGTGGGAGAGGAATTCTGAGGTTTTGGAATGACGGAGATCTTGGTATCGGATGTAAACTTGAACTCGGTGTGCGAGCGTCTGGAGCAGCACTGCTGCGTGGACCAGAACCAGCACAATCTGTCCAGCCAGCCACAGACCCCTGTGCACAAGAGGCACAGCAACACCGGGGCCAAGCTATGGGGCCGCGTCCGCAGCAAGCTGCTCAGACAAAAGGTTTCTGGTTGACATATGCACACATGTCACATGCATACACAAGCTCTGTTTTTTTCTCTTTAATCTTCTCTGTCCTCTATTTATCACTGTGTCACTTCCATCTGTTAGTTCTCCCTCTCTTTTATGCTCAGTTTATCCCTTTCTCTGTGCACACGCTCTCTCCCTGGGTGTCTTTATTGCACTGCAGAGTTTGACTATTGTTCTATTTCAAAGGGTCTGTTGACTGCAGTATAGATAGTGATTGCTAAGCTGGCACCTAGAGCTAAATATAATGTGCCTTTTTTTTCCCCGTCTGCCTTTGACAGTGAGATTCATCCTGTAAATATGTGTTGCTAACTTTAACATATGAGCTTTAAAAAGTATTTTATGTTCTGCAGAACAGTTGAGGATTAATCCTGAGTCGCACTGAAGTTTGATGTAGGATCGTCAGACTCGTTTGCGATTGGAGAAGATATATTAATATTTTAAGAAATGGTACAGACACTACATGGGACTGTGCAACGATTTAATTAAGATAGGAACTCGAGAAAGCACTCTGTTTAATATGAAATAACGATTTCTCGCTCCCTTTCCTCCCACCCTTGTCACTGTTCATATCTGCAAGCCTTTTTTCTTCTTTTTCTTCAAGCTACTAGTGATGACTAAAAGGCAACTAAATCATTTTGATGTTTCACTATCAGACCGGCTCCCTCTGCTGTTCATTTAAGATAATGTCATCCTCGCTAGTTAAAGTGATCTAATGCCCCTTTGGCATTTAAAGCACAGATTTTTCTTTCTATTTATTTATTAACTGTCATTTATTCCATTTAGCCTCTGAAACACATCTAGAGGGTTTGCATCTTATAGTTTGGTTTGCAGAAAATTATTATCACTTTCTTTATAATACTTTATAGTATGCCGTGACAGAGTTTAAATGCAGAATCTCCATTATGACTCATTTGTCCAAGCAGCAGAGTTTTTGCACAGTTGACGAATGCAGATATAAATACAAAATTTTGTTTTGTTTGTTTGGGGTTTTTTTTGGGGGGGGGGGGTCATGCTGTTCTTGCACAGTCCTCCTCATCTTCATCATGCGTGCATCGCCAGCATTTTGAGCTGTAATTAATAATAACCTTGTTCATAACAAAGAATCAGAGTTGGGCTGACCTTTGCTTCTGTGCTTTGCATTATTCAACACAAGCCTGAGAAACGCTGACCGCTGTTTTATACTGAGCAGAGTAAAATAGGGGCTTCATACATATATTGATTGCTTCCTTATCGCTCTGTGCACAGGTACCATTGTGTTAATGGCAACGAACTGCAGGAGGAAGTTCTTTTGTCTCATTGCTATCCAAATTTCACGGCTTTGCCATTCGTTTCTGCGCTCACACTGTGCAGAAATCCCCGTTCACCCATCTGCTCTGTGAAGTCCCCTCCATCCTTTAATTCTTTTTTGGCTTGTTGAATGTCACTTTTTATGAGTGGACTTGTTTTGACGTTTTTTTTTCTGAGCTTTGTTGCCTTTTGATCCTATCAGTCCTCCTAAAATCCCCCCTTTCTTTCCCTCGGTCCTGCGTTTTTGTTGCCACATGCTGGTGATTGCTGTTGATAATGTTAAATTATCTGCTGGCATTATCTAAAACCATCACACAGCAGAGGCATGCACGGATTTTGTTTAATGTTCTGTTTTCTGTAAAGGGTTAATACTCAGTTGTTCATTATATATAACTCTGTAAAAACATATTATTATTTTCAGTGTGTGTAACTGAAGTGTTTTTGTTGGCCTTATTTTGCTACTTATTTAAAAATGTCGGTTTCTAAATCGTCCAGATATCCATTACAAGAAAGAGAAAATTCCTCCATCAGTGAAGGGGGCAGGAAAAGCAGACGTTAGGATATATTGCTGCTTGTTTCTGTTTTTGCATCTGTGGCATGTATCATGTTGTTTGCTGAGTGTTTAGAGGAATGTGGATGGAAAGGGAAAGGTTGAGGTCACAGAGGTACACCAGGGAAGGTCCTCACTCTGTGAGCCTAAAGCAGCACCTAATTAAGACACGGTGTGATGAGGTGGGAGGTTGGCTGGAGAATTCTAATTGGTCTAGAACCAGATAGAATATATCTGACGCGTTGTACTAAAAGATCAAATGGTGCTGATGCTGGTGCTGACTTATAGCTGGGGTTTTGTGTTTGATGACCTGTTTTCTGGTCTTTTCTTGTTGTGGACTTTTAGTCAGCTTGTCACAGAGAACAATGCTGGCTTAGCCGTGGAGGAGAATCAGATCCGACCATTATCATCTTTCCTCCCACTCGCTCATCCCACCTCTTACCCTTGCAGCATTTTAGCCTCCGTATGAAATTATACTCTCCATTTTAGTATGTTGATTAGTGCAGATGAGATATTAGAGTTTCATCCTTTCTGTGCGCCTAAAATGCCATCTAGTCCCCTAATGGCCTTTTTATATAGGCCACATAAATCTCCTCCTGTCTCCACCGGAGGGCATAGCCCTTTATTGGCCCCAATCCACCACCCCCCGTGTGGCGGGTCTGTGATTGGTTAATGAGCTCCAGGAGGGGAGTGGCAGGTCAGTAAAGCATTCTCAGGTTGATACCCACAATGACCCCCTTGCTTCTGGCTGTACAGCAAGCAGAAAACCTTTAATCTCTTATTAGAGTGACAATAAGGCATTAATCATCTAATTATGCTGTGAGATTTTGGTGATGTGCTTTTAATCACAGTAGTGTGGCACACTCTCAGGGAGAGTTTAACCCAGGTTTATTTTTGCCTCCTAAAGGCCTCACGTGCAGGTATCTGTACAGACATGGTCACTAAAAGTGTGTTTGTCACTTCTAATAAACAGAAAGCACATTCTGTGAGCCTGAGAAGCAAAAATAATATTGCTAAAGAATCGGAAAAACAAAGTCTTACCTAGGTTATTGAATTTCCCTCCATTTTTTCCCTCACTGGTTTAGGGGTTAGTTGTGGGCGCTGCAGCTAAAGTTTACAGATGTTTAATTGGCTGACATGCAGGCAGTTGATTGATGTGAAAGTATAAATGAAACCAGCCTTTAGTTAAAAATGTAAGAACCATGCATTTAAATGATAAATTGTCAAATTTGGCGATAGAATGACTCCTGTGACTTCAAGTGGTTCTGATGAATGGTTGTCAAGAAATGTAAAGAACAGTCCCAAAGGTGTACACACACACACACACACACACACACACACACACACACACACACACACACACACACTGGTGGCTTTATCAAAAAAACTTTGTGAATGTTACATCAGCGCTAAAGCGAGACTTCTCCGATCATTCTTCTAAGCCGCCGCCCCTTCCTTCGTTCGCAGTTAAAGTTACTTTCTCGACTCCACTGATGATCTCATGGCATGACCTGAACAATGAGGTAATGACCTGTTTTACAAACTATGAAATGCCCCCACAAGGCACGCAGGTGAGAAACATCATAGCATATCTGTCCAGACCAAACATGGAGGTTCATCATGGGACAAAAATGTCCCTTAGATCCTTGTTTCATGATAGCATGTGTGTCGCTGTCACTGCTGCACCAGATTATATCAGACATTTGGTGGTTAGTCTGTATGACAATGAAACAAAGCAGGCTTTGACTCTGTGTCTGCTCCATGTGGGTTTTATATAAAAGTTAAAGGACTGAAATTGAAGATGACAGTGATCAGTATCATTCAATGAAGCAACAAAGAGTGTTCTTTCATTCTTTCTCTTTTTTTTGCAGAAAAGAATCTTCTCCTGAGTAAATTCATACTTTTGTTGCAAAATATTAGCAGCACAATGAGGAAATCATAAGAGAACAGATCAAGAGTGTTTTAAGGAAAATAAAAGAGGTGGTTGTTTTGTTCGACTCAAAATCAGAACATTAAAGGAATATTTCACCCTGTTTTTTATCAGCACTTCACTCTGCTGCAGGCAGAGTCGTGTTGCGTAAGTGTAGTACTCATCTGTGTGTTGCTGCTTACGGGCACTGTATGAGAATCACACACTGCTGGCAGAGATGAAAGGCTAGTCCGCAAATCAGAGCTCTCATTCTGCTGAAAAGCCCTGCCGATTGGTTCAAACTAGGAAGAGAGGGCAGAAGGCAACATGGCAACCAAGTCAAAGACCTCCCATGGCCTCATTGACATCAGCAGCTGTTAAGTAAAGAGCCATATAAATATTATGGTTCATGAATCCAAAAATAGCCATGGTGCTTATATTCTGCGGAGCAAATTTTCTGCTGTGGGATGTGTTAGCTGGAAATTTAAAAAGTGAAATAAAGGTTCAGTCGGTGTGCACACAGTGTGCTCCTGTAATCCTGCTAAATCCAAGGAGCTGTGCAGTTAGCGCCACGTTCTAATTAAAGGACTAATAAAAAGCTTTCTGCAGCTGAATGAATATTTAATCAGCCAGAGAAGCAGTAGTGGAAAACTGTGATGAAACACAAAGGACAAATTAAACAGCAATTCATTAATTTAACATATCAAAAGATCAAGTTATGCTTTTTGCAGCGTTGTCGCCAGCATGCATTACCTCTCCAGCACAGCAACAATAAGCTAATTAAGTCTATAGAGATTTCATTATTTTGGCTTTACACGTCATTTTGTAACTGACTGTTTGGTTCACGGTCTTCTGCCACTTAAGCGCACTCTATTTTTCTTCTCTTTGGAATTCATAATTCAGCTCTCGCTTTTACATAAATGTGTGATTGCCCAGAACAAACAAGTGTCCAGACAGCGCTCTTTATTCATGCTAAATCTGACACTTAATGTGCACATTTCTCACAGTATGAATATGTGAATGCAGGATTTTTGCTCTTAGTTAAAGTTAATAGTTATGCAGACAACTGTCCTTTAACATATATTACAGATGCGGGTTTGTCACGCTTGTCAGTCAAGAATGCTTTCATGTATAGCATTCCTGTGATGGATGCCACAGAGGAACCCCTATATCCTCACAGAACATCATGCATGTTCCTTTAAAGCCACTTGACGATACATCATGAATCTTTAGAGTTTTTATTCTCCAGCTGTGGCGCTGCATGTGTGGAGGCACATCTCAAGTATGTGTAGCTTTGCTGTGCAGCAAACGTAAACGGCTCCAGAGGGGTGCAGACCCCTGAATGCCCCTCCGTGTTGGGCTGTTGTTGCTGTCAGTCTCATATCCGCTGCAGCAGTGGGGCTTGTGTGTCACTTGTCCAGTGAGGGAGGGCAGGATTATGTTTGCAGAGGGAAGGGGAGGGCTCTCAGGTAGTTCCCGTAGTGTAGTGGTTATCACGTTCGCCTAACACGCGAAAGGTCCTCGGTTCGAAACCGGGCGGGAACAGGCTTTTTTTTTTTTTCTCCCCCCCACACCCACTTTTTAAAGTTTGAGTAGTACTGTGTGACTGATAACCACAGTCTGTGTGAAAGAAACCATTTGGTAGCACAAAAGCACAACTTTATAGGGTTTTAATCTCGTAGATCAGTCTGAGCAAAGTACAGTCTGTACTCTGCTCAGACTGACCTGCATATCTAACTGCTTCTTCATTTGAAGAGTCTTAGTCATGATATCCCTGCCTGTGTTCTGCATGACTGACGGAGAGTCCAGCCACAAGCAGGAAAGGATACTTAAATCAACCATGAATTTTCTGTAGGAGCTACAAATGAACCATATCACATGGCAGCCACATGCTTCCTGTTATGTTCATTTCAAATGCTCAAGAAGGCAGAAGAGCAGATAAATGAGGATAAGTGTGTTTAAGCATGTAGAGTACAGGGTTAGTGGGACATGCACACACACGGCTGGGTGAAAGTAAACTGGCTGTGCCTCAAACCTGAAGCATACATGCCTGCTCCCTTATAAGAGCCGGGTCAACTGCTCTGTCCTCAAAACAAGCTCACATTCAATACATCGTGTACTCTACAAAATAGAAAAAGCATGTGTGCACTCCAACTGGAATGTGAACAAATTAGTGCATTCAGCTATTTTGTGCTTCGCTTTTTGGCTGCAGGCTGATCAGGTTTCTCCTCAATCATATGTCCAGTATAGGTTTCAGGATCCAACAAAGAGGGATTTGGAGTGATGTGATCCTAATCAGAACCATATAAGCCTGAGAATGTCTGACAGTTTCTGACTTTTATCTCTTCCTAGACATGCGCATAAGTATGCACACATATACTAGATGCTCATGTGCTCCAAATCTGCTTCAAGCGTTCCTAGAGAAGGAAATTGGTCATTGTATTTTTTTTTCATTGGTCTGGAAAGGGATGAAAGGGGAATAAAGCTATGCTCTTCCGCAGATCCTTAAAAGGTCTTTTATATACAGTAAAATATATACACTTTTAAAATGTATTCTGTGTAGTGTATACCTTATTATTTTCATTTTCTGCTATCCCTACATTCATACCTTCAGAGTTTAACTAGTAAAGCAAGCTTTTTTTTTTCTCCCTCCTTTCACATCACGTCTCTACTCTGTTACCTCCTGCCCTCTTCTTGAAAGTTCCTTGACTGTGAGCCGTCACTTGGAATAAGACTTAAAATCCTCCTTCTGCTGTTAGACCAGCTGACTGAACACGTCCTCCGATAAGTCATAAATCGCTGCTTGCCATGCAGCCCTTCTGCTGTGTGCTTTATTCTGAATGAAATACTTAGTAAAAACTGAGTCAAAGTTTGCTTCGTGCAGGCCTCCTCACAAACTCATTTCCCAGGAAAGCAAGAGGGCGGGGGAGCAAGTTCCCCTAAGCTATTTTTTAATAAAAGGGAGCCCAGTTGAGGCTATAGGCCTGGAAAGGGTCACTGAGTGTACAAATGGCTGTAATGGACCCTCTTTGTTTTTGCAACCCTATTTGAGTATATTCATTTTTAATCAGGATTTTTAGAAATTAGCAGAGAATAACAAGGAGGAAGTAGGCGGGATGAAGTTTGTTTTTTCCCCTCCAATTAGTTTACTTCAGGGGGCTTAAAGAGGCGTCATGAGTGAGCACTGGATCTTTGCCCAGTTCCCTTCTTGGCAGTTGCTGCGTAAAGGACCGATTGAAGTGATTACCTGTCCCTCGTCTGAAGCCCAAACACTGCTGGGAAAACAGGCTTTACCAATAATAGGAATGCGCGAAACCAGTGCCAAATGGCCTTTTTACGAGGTAATGAAATGCACTCACTAAAAACTTTTAATGCCGACAATAAGAGAAGCGTGCTACCCTTGTGCTCACCCAGCAAGAGTAATTTTCCTCTAACTTGAGCACATCACTGTGCAGAGTCGTAATGACATAACTGTAGTGCAGACGCTGAAACGGCCTATAAAAGGGGCATTAGCTGTTGTGGTGGGCGCAGACTCCAGGAGACTTAAAACCACAACAAGCTGCCATCTATGCCGTCTCAGAGTGCGCTGGGAGTCGTGAGATCCACACTCTGAGAATATGTGCAGTGAAGGAGGAAAAGTGTCGGGCCAATCTGGAGCCCTTGTTCAACCCCTGAGGAGACTGCTGAGGGCAAACGAGCGAAGCAGAAGTAGAATCACTCCGTCCCAAAGTGCCTGTTGTTGTAAAGCAGGTTCATCCAGGCACGGGCCGCTGTGGCAGCTTCACTTTTATCTTCTCTGGAGATCAGACAAAATGGAGCGGCTCAGAGAATTTTTTTTATTTACGTTGGAGCCTGGGGTTCAAAGCAGTAGTTTTGGAAGGCTCCCGGTAGCGTAGTGGTTGTCATGTTTGTCTAACACACCAAAGAGCCTCAGGCAGGAACAGTTTCTTTATTTTTTCCTCCGCCAAAACCGAACTGTGTGTTTCTCTAATTGAGCTGCAAGTGACCAACTTATTATTCTATCTTATTATACTTATATTATTTTTCAGTTTCTATATAGTAAGTTTTGTAGGTAGCGCTAATTCTCAGTAGCTATAATTACATGAAGGTCTCAGATGATACTATAATGTCTTACTGCGTGCATCACTGTGACTCTTGTTTAGCAAAATGTAAAGACGGGAAATCGGAGCCATCAGCATCTCTGGCAGCACACAAGGACTTGCTTCACTTTTTACTTCACCAGTTTCTGTCCTAGAATGGAAACTGCATGTTAGTTCTTTCTCTTTTATTTAGATACAGACAGAAGCATGAAAGCAGACTCTATTTTTGTCCTACAAGTACAAACATTCCTGAGGATTTATGTGGGAAAAAGGATTTCGCTGGTGGTAAAGTCTGGTTTGGTCACATGTGGATATGTTAGAATTAAGTCAGCGGTTTTCGAGGAAATGTACAGGTAGTGTTCCTGGGCCTTTTTGGTTTTTCCCCCTCTGTGTATTTATTGAGAAATGTGAGTTATACATGGTGGAAACTGCTTTCTGATGATGTGATTAAGCAATTTCCCTCTTCCTGGGAAAATCCCACTATGGATTTAGTCATGTCCTTATTTAGACTTTTCAGAAATGTTAACAACCATGTTTCTGTCTGTGTCGTGTCTTTCAGCTGGATCCTCAGACGGTGCAGTCCAAGAACTGGCACATGGACGTCATAGAGATGAATGGGGTAAGAATGTGAAAGGGACTTTTAGCTTCGATTAAGACGTGTACTGTGCACAGTGAATGAAGCTCACAGTCGCTCACATAAAGTGGTTCATAGAGTTTAAATTTTGCCATCTTAGTTCAGTGCCGTGTGTTTTAGCCATGATGTTTGTTCCTCACCAGATCAAAGTGGAATTCTCCATGAAGTTTACGAGTCGGGACCTCAGCTTGAAGAGAACACCGTCCAAAAAACAGAGTGGGGTGTTTGGAGTCAAAATCAATGTTGTTACAAAGTAAGCACGCTCCTGTTGTTATTGTTGCTGTGTCTAAAGACTTTATAGGCATTCATTGATTTATCTATAAGCAAATGAACAAAAAGAAACAATGAAGCTGTGTAGGTTCACTCATCAGAAAATAACTGTTGTGTGTGTCCACAGGCGCGAGCGCTCCAAGGTGCCTTACATAGTCCGTCAGTGCATTGAGGAAGTGGAGAAGAGGGGGATCGATGAAGTGGGAATCTATAGGATCTCAGGGGTGGCCACTGATATCCAGGCCCTCAAGTTAGCATTCGACACCAGTAAGACTCCATTCACTGTCTTTGTGTGCCAAAGTCCAAAGAAGAACTTTGACAGACTTTCAGAAAGCCTGGAGAACTGTTGCTCAAGACCACTTTAAAATTACAAGAAAGGCTGGCTCCTTGGAAGCAAAATATCAAGAAATGAGGGTGGCTCAATCCCTTTTGCACAAAAAGAAAAGCTGACCTCAGAATGCAGGAAATGATTAGATTATATACATTGCATACAGTTCAGTAAAAAAGCGATGGCCACATTTAACAAGCGACTCTTGTTTAAACAAACAAAACAGTAAATACATGACACATGTTGTCATCTTGGCCTTAAAACAATGGCTAAAATATGTTTTTACTGAGAGGTGCCCTAACTGTGAAATTCAGGGCCAATACAGATGCTAAAAATCAAAATTTGGCCAATAGCAGTACCGATATTTCTTCTGTTTTTGTTTCCAAAAAAAGGGCGTTAAGCTGTTCATTATACATCTGTGAACATTTAGCCACCACAAAATTGACACATCATCAGTAAATGCCAATCATCATTATCAATAGTTCAGCCAGCAAGGCTTATACTAATATCACGAGTATATATGTGCATCCTTAGATTTCACTCATATCATTAGGTCCATTAATTCTAGACCAATTACAGCTGAAGAGTAGCTGCTAATTCTAAACCATCTGCATTCTTTGCTTCTAAAAGTCCGTCTGATGCCTTGTGCACTCACTGCTCACACTGCAGCAAACAGCTGACTCTTTTCCAACACAGCAATTCATTCGCTCACTCATGTGACGATCCACACAGCAATACATCATAATGTGGATTATATCGTATGTGTCCTCAACCATGTGAGAGTCAGTAAGTCAGTAGGCTTAAGAAGAAAAAAAAATCTGCCCACCCCCGCATTACAAACCCAATCTAGCACATTTGTTCCCAGTAATTTCCTAAAAATGCTGTGCATTCTGGTGGTTTTAGATGTAGAGATATTGCCGCAGCCAGGTTTTTAGTAACAGGCCTTTGCTTTAGCACTCTAGATCAGGGATTAGTGGGAACTGACAGTCAGGGAATCCGGGACAGATGAGGAGCAGCAGATGTATCGTGTTCAAGGTCTCCTGTTGCATAAGAGTCTTTGTGGTCACAGCTGCTTTTACTTCACTGAGATGTGACAGAGCAGAGCCTAGTATCAACTCTGATTTTTTTTGTTTGTCACATTAAACATGAATGAGTGTGGGGTCGTTAAGAGATTACTTCACTCCTGGAGATGGAACAGGCAGAGGTCAGCTGCCAAACTTGAGTAATGTAATGAGTGTTTGTGTCTCACTCGTAGATACCAAAGATATCCTGGTGATGCTGAGCGACATGGACATCAACGCCATTGCAGGGACGCTGAAGCTGTACTTCAGGGAGCTGCCGGAGCCTCTCCTCACTGACCGCCTCTACCCCGCCTTTATGGAGGGCATAGGTGCGACCTTTCAGCTCTTACATTCATTCCAGGAAGTGTGCAAAGCGAGTTACAGTTGACCAACTGGAGAAGATGAGGGCTGTTAGAAAACTGTCTTTCCATAATTGAATCTGACATCTTCTTCCTCCTCTCTTGCAGCTCTGTCAGACCCAGCAGCCAAGGAGAACTGCATGATGCACCTTCTGCGCTCGCTGCCTGACCCCAACATCATGACCTTCCTCACTCTGCTGGAGCACCTCAAACGGTACACACACACACACCCAGACACACACACACACACACACACACACCCCAGCTCCATAGCTAACGGTACCTGTTGTTGTTGTTCCTGCAGGGTGGCAGAGAAGGAGCCCATCAACAAGATGTCCCTTCATAACCTGGCCACCGTGTTTGGCCCCACTCTGCTCAGGCCCTCAGAGTCAGAGAGCACGAAGGGACAGCACATCACCTCCGCCTCTGACATCTGGTCACATGACGTCATGGCACAGGTCCATTTGATTTCTGGTTTTCTTTGGGTGGTTTTGAAAGTTGAATACAAAGCTACACTTCTTCTTTTTTTTTTTTTAATTCAATAAACAATATCTTAGGTGGAAACTGGTAAGGGATCCCTTGACAACTGCATGTAGTACATGTTAAACTGGTGCGTACATGCATATTACCTCAGTATCCGCATGTGTTCTGCAGGTAAATTTTACTCCCATGTCACCCAGCGACCGGTGTCACTGCAGAGTATCCTCCCAGCTGTATTTAAGCTGCAGGCCATCCATTCATCTCTGCAGAGAGATGTTTCCTGTGCACAAATAGCTTTATTTGACAGAATAAACAACATCCAGAGTAAATCATCATAAACGGGGGCAGCGTGCACATGCAGGAGGTCCCATCTGTCCATTGCAGTAAAGCCCTGTGTTTATATTGAGGCTTATTTAAATTCTAAATGTTTACTGCATTAAGTATACAACATGTCAAACCACAAAGAGAGATGAGGCTAGTGCTTCATCTTTCATGTAATCTCAATATAATGTCTCAATATAATGGTGGTAAATTAGTGAGATTGAAGTGAGGAGAAACTCGCAAGCATCCACAAACTGTAAACATTCTCACTAGAAGGTGATTTTCTTGGTAAGCTGGAACATCATTAACCAAACAAATTTTCCACACATGTCCTCATGATAAAACTGATTATTAAAGCAGAGATTAAAGGGATTTTGGGGGGGCAGAAAGAGGAAGAATATTTGATTAATTTATCTATTTTTATGAAGCTTTTTTTTTTTTTTTTGTTAATGATCAAAGGTGATTTTTTTGTCTATCCAGAGATTACTGAACCTCTTTTACATACTAATTTTTTTTTTTTTTACTTAATAATTACCTCAGTGATTCCCAAAGTGTGGGGCAGGCCCCCTGGTGGGCCATGAAGGTACTGCAAGTGGGGCGCAGTAAGATCAGAAATTGTCCGAAATTATTCACTCCAGTATGCACAGTTATATATTTATATAAATGTATTTATTTATATAAAAAGTGAATTAAAACTGGTAATAGGAGGTGGTTAGTTTGTAATATTACTCATTACTCTGACCTAAATTTACTGCTCTTGTTTTGAAGTTTGTGTCCCAGTGATAGGTAGGTCACCTATTGGCATTAGCACTTTACATATGACTGGGTAGTGTTAGCACTTTATAGCCAACAGCCTGTGTTGTTTATGTTTTTTGAATCAAAATTTCAAGGAAATGCAATACAAGATTGGGTGGGCCTCCATGGGATTTTCTGGTTTTTAAGTGGACTGCAGCACTCTTGACTTTGGGAATGGCTGACTTACTTTCACATTAGGTCAGCAGCGAGTTATTTTAAGTTGCGGCTGTGCAGTAAGAAATAAAGGAAAATGCAGAGATATTTTAGAGCAAAGGGCTGAATTAGGCGGTAATCTAAACACATCAAAGCAGCCAGCTCATAAACCAGACCTGCTTGCATATTAAAAAAACATGTAGGTCATAACTCCATCTGCCAAAAAATCCAGAATTGTAATTTTCAAACTTATCCAAACACAAACTCTTCCAGTAGTGATTTTTTTTTAATGTGGATTGGAAGAAACTTTCACAGTATTAGAAGGGCACTCAGTAGAGCTCATTCCTCGCCCACTCCAGCTGATACTACACTGCAATAGATACCACCCAATGCTGCCATACTCCATCAGGTTATGACTTATCCTCATAAGGTTAGATGCAAATAATGTGAATATTGTTCCTATCTCACAAGAGCAGTGACCTTAGAGATAAGCCTGTGTGTCAGTAAATAATAAAGTTTTCATTTATAGTTATGATCCAGGATAACACAGATTCATTTTGAATGAATGAAAAGGAAGTTGTCACACAACGTTGTTTTTCTCTCCTCTTAGGTCCAGGTGCTGCTCTACTACCTGCAGCATCCTCCCATCTCCTTTGCCGAGCTCAAGCGTAACACACTCTACTTCTCCACTGACGTTTAATCCCCAGCCACCTCCAATAGGGCTTCACCTGGAGACGAAAGAGTGAGAGACTCCATACAAACATTGGTCCCCAACACTCAGTAATCCTGCCTCAGCCGCCAGCAGGCAGCTCGTCTCAACTGTACAGCCCCCTTCCACATCTCCCTCCTGTCTTAATGCCCCCCCCACCCCACCCCGTCCTGTGAGGAGATGGAGCTGAGCACGTGAAGGAGATTTCCTGGGCATCTAATAGTCATGTGTCATGTCCTGTAAATGTGAGGAAAGCATAGCCGCTTCCCACCGGCAAGACGACAAGGAGTTATGGTACCACAGTGGGAAAATGTTTATGGGGAGGGGGCGAGGGTCCGGAGGCCACAGCCCGGTGCAGTGGCTCGGGATCATGCCTAGGAGTGTGGGGTGGTGTCATCCCTTGCCAAGTTCTGGTTTAATGATCTGAGAAACCAGTCGACTCAAACTCTACTTTTTTTTGTTGTTTTCCTAATCAGAGGCATTCCAGAAATAAAGGCATTTACATGTTTTGTAATGATGTTCAGCCTTTTCCTGTCTTTCTGGCTTTGTGTGTGTGGTGAAGGAGGCCGGGGTGTCTGAGAGATAATGTGGATATACATGGCTGTGTGTGCGTGTGTGTGTGTGTTTAAGGGAATACAAGGATTGTAGAAAACAACTGAGAAGACATCCCAGTAAATGGCTGGGATTTTTTTTTTCCTCTCTCTGTACTGACAAACAAGAGAGAAATGCCCTCCTCACTGAGTCTCGGCCAAATTAGCCCTATTTATTTTAAATATATATAATATGTGTGCCTGTACAGTTCTGTGCAACTAGAGAAAAGCTCTAAGGAGTCTGTTTTTTGAAGTTTATTCAGGTAGTGATGTTATTTTTTAGTCTACTTTTCTTATTCACCATGTCCATGGTTGGTAAGCTGTACTGAAAATACCACCAGAATTCATTTCAGATCACTTTGTAGAGGTGAGAGGGCACTCTGTGACATGATGGTTGGTTAGAGAGGGGGAGACACAATGAATGGAACATTTAGCTTTTTTTTTTTTTCTTGTTGCATTGCAAGCCTGTTCCAAATGTCTTACTGCACCGGTATAATCTGTAGGATGATTTTGTGTAGTTGCCCTCATTGCATGTTCAGCTTGTCAATCAAACCAGGCCAGATAACAAAATGGTAGGTTGTCTCTGCAAATAAAAGAAAACCATCTGTGCTCTGTACAAAGCCAACCTTTCTGCTATCAAGCCTGCAGCATATCCTAAAATACTGCAAGCACTGCTAGATGAGTACTATTTGATATTTTTAATATAAGGTTAAAATAAAATAAAAATGTTGTATTTTACTTCCTTTGAGAAGAATTTCAATATACTGTAATATTGAGACTAAATGTTAATGTGAACCTTCTCCTGTTTTTTAGTAAAATAAAAGGTATCAAAACACACTTTGTGTCCGTCTTTGCTTACAGATCTGCTAGAACACCAGCTGCTCGGAAACCATAGACAACTGTAGTAACTTTTTTTTAAGTAGGGCAACAAAACATTTTCATGTCAACATGTGGCATAATGATGATAAAATCAAGCATGTGACAATAGCAAGCACCCTTTCCCTGATTTTTGTCTGACCTGTGACTTCATTCTGTATCACTGAACCATGAGACTGACCTGGATCAGCCACATCAGTACACTGAACTCTGAGGAGTTACACATCTGTGCATGTTGCTCCCCCTGGTGGTCATTGTTAAAAGTCCAGTGAAAATCTGTTTGGGTGAGAGAAAGGCACTCCAAGACATTCACCTGACCACTACAGTGCTGTGCAAAGGTCATGAGCCAACCCTCATTTCATTTTTTGCTAGGAAAAATGGGGAAGTAGATCCAGTAACAGGCAACATGCTGCTAGTAACAAAGTGCCTAAAGATACAATTTAAAATTTACAAAAAACAGAGTAAATATCACTCTCTTTTTCAAAGCGGTTCACTTATGTGTTAAAGCATAACATGTCCACCCTGTCACCTTTATTTACAGTATAAACTGATTGATTGGTGCCAGCCTGTTCATCACATGTGTAATAATGGCTGACTTGAGCAAAAAGCATCCTCCCTGTTACTGTTTTCCACAGTAAGAGGGGACGTGCTGGGCATATTTTATGCATATTTTTGTGACTCTTTGTAATTTCTTAAAGCATGATGTGTGTGTTGGGGGGGGGGGGTCTATTAAAACATTTTAGTTTGAATAGATTTCCAGTGCATTCATATAATAATATTTTTTTCAGATTTTGGTATCTAAACCCCAAACATGTCAGGCAGCAAGACCGTCCATGTAAAAAAGGAAAGACTAGTAACATTGTGTTTAAGTGATACTGATAGTAAATTCAAAGTAAAGTAGACTGGCATGATTTTATTTTAAAAAATGTTTCTATTTTGCTCTATAATTTACATAAAAAATCTAAATGTATAAATAATAATAATGTTATAATTATAAAATAAGCAAGTATAATTAAATAATTAAAATTAAAAATGATTCAAATAAGCAAGTTTGTCAAGAAGCTAAAATCCTGCAATCGCAATGAATCCAGTGACACTCGTCGCTGTGATGATGTCATAACAAGCGGTCCTTGCGCGGCTAAGCGCGGATTTTAAAAGCAGGAATTACCCTTTAGTACATTATCCAGTTAGTTTTGGAGTTATGGCAAGGAATTTGACATGGCAGCGTAACATATGTAAACAGTGTTTGTATTAAGTGTATTTGTTCATGTTTTATTTTTTTAGGCTAATAGTGACGCAATCAAACCGCGATGTTTGTAACGTTAGCTAAGGTTAACTATAACTTAAAAGGTGAAACAGACTCCTGAAATATGTAATTAAGTCCTGTATGATGTACTGCTTGTAAGATAAGCCTACTCGTTGGTGGACTCAAAGTTTTTCTCGGTAATTTTAAACGCGCGTAGTTTAGGAGGTTACTGATAATACTAGCAAAACAAAGTTAGCCAAAAAGCTACATAAACATAACAAACTAGTGGCACAAGGCAGCTGACTAACAGGCCAGCTAACTCCATCTGTGATGGAGCATAACTCGCCTTCTTCTTCAGTGGTGAGTGGTCTCACTCAAGAGTCTTTCCTCCAGAGGACTTTGGAGCGGCTATCATCTACACAGAGCCTGAAACTGACAACTGAGGATGCAGCTCCTGTCGCTGTCATCGCACTTCAGAGGTACCTATCCGAGCAAACCGAGGGGCAGCAGCTCGACACCTACAGCTACGACGTGACGGTCACAGACGGAATCTGGCGAGCCAAATGCTTCCTCCACCCTAGTTTGAATCATCTGGTGCACAGAAACGTCCTGAGAACCGGGGCTGACATCAGCATCACGCAGTGCTCCTTTGTTTACAACGAGAGGAGGTTGGGACACGGCTACATCTGTGTGGAAAAGCTCAGATGTGTTGCAGAGAGTTCTGCTGTGTTGCCCCGTGTGAACACTGTCAGTTCACTGCCCATGCTGGTCAAACATGGCATGGAGAGGAGCGTGGTGCTCCAAAGTGATGTCCCCCTTCAGGTGAGCCGCAAACATTACCTGTCACTGTGGAACAACGATGACCCAGAGGGCGACATCTGGATGTCAGGGTCCTCCCCAGCTGATACAGTGCTGGACGGTGAGATACTGCTCTCTCATCCCTCTGTCACTCTCACATTGTGTTGTGTGTGTATATATTATTATTGTTATTACATATAATTTATAACACTTAAGTGGCCTTGCCTTGTTTGGGGAAATTGGTGCACTCAGAAATAATGAGCAGTTTCATTATTGATTGGTTACGATTTATTACTTGGACCACAAAAAAAACAAAATGATTATAAATGACCATCGCAGGAAAAAGTCTAACATGGGGAACAACCTAAAGTATTAGATTTATTAAGATATGTTACAGATTCTTATATTAATCATGTTTGCCTGATAAATTACTTTAAATACCAGCTGAATAGAATTTTTATGTTTTTCTGTTTCATTACATTTATATGGAGTAGACATTATTGTTCACATAAAACTGAGCACATGGAAATACTGTAACCAGGATCATATACAATGTAGCCTGATACCATAAATCTGATCTATTCTTAGATTTCACATCACCAGTTGCATAAATTACTGAAATTCATGTAGTGCAAACTTAAATTATATATATATATATATATATATATAAAATTAAATTTGTTTTAGCCAGTAAATTGCAGTAAAATTAATGGTTATGGGTTGTCTGTAATGTTTTGGTTTCAACAGTGTCCAAGGTTACACTTCTTTCTAGTCTGGAGTCATCCTTCAGAAGCACATGGAAGTCCCTCCCTCTCCTGGTGAAAATCTTACACAAATCCAGGTTGAGGTATTATGGAAAGTTTAGCCTCAAGATTGATTACCCCTACCAGGTGCGCTGTGAACAGGATCTCTCTTTCATGCATTATATTTTCATGTTGTGACAGAGCACAGTTTAAATGCTTTCATCTCATGTGTTATTGTATTTCAGGCATACTTTGAAGTTGCCGACCAGAGTGGCACAATGTCGCTCGTGCTTTGGAATGAACTTTGTCCCGAGTTTTACCAGAGACTGAATGTTGGCACAGTGTTGTACCTTCAAAATTACGCCCTGAAGCAGAGTTATTCAAATCGATCGCGCCCCCAAATGGACCACCACAGACTGAAGATGTTTACTTCTGTGGGTATGTGTGTAACTATCAGTATTAATATGTGGCAGCGCTGTTTTGTGTATGGGGAAAATTACTGTACGTTATCTTTGCCTTCCTTAGGATCCAGTATTTTCACATTTAAATTATAAATCACCTGTTGATTTGTTCTGGTATTTATTCACCATTTAGTGTTAACATGGATTTTGTAAAGATTTATAAACAGTGTGTCAAAAAACATAACACTGTGTTCTTTTCCACTGATTTATTTGAGTGCCTCCTGAGCCAGTCAGTGAATTACACACTTAGCTTGCACCGTCATGCGTGTGTTTTGTTTTGTTTTTCCCCCAAGAAATCTGCCTGAACCCTCGCAACCCAGCTTCAGTCATCACTGTGGTCTCACCAAAGAGCATACTCCCTCAGTGGGGACTGCCTGACATTTCCTACCAGTTCATCACTCGGTAAAGAGTTAGTTTCATTAGTTTATAGTCTTGTATATGTCTGTTTGTTATCTAGTACATGAGGCATGCCTCCAGTGTTAAGTGTTAATTTACTACCACATAATTTCTAACTTGCAAATGTCTGTTTATTTGTTACTGCATTTTGCTTGGTGAAGTCTAGCATCGAAACATAGCAAATCTATTTTGATACTGTGTGCAAAATTAGATTTATTACAGTGTGTTCAGACAATGTGCAGGAGTCTGTTTACAACACTGGATCTGTTTGGTCCTGTTTAGATATGTTTGTTTCAGGTTATACAAAAATGAAATTGTTTTTATGATTTCAGTTTTGCTAAAATAACTGCTCCCTGGTGTGTTTGATTCTCACAGGTCAGAGTTGGAGAAACTGGCCAACAATTCAGCATGTGATGTGATTGGTTTGGTAACATTTGTTGGCCGTGTTGAAAGAGTGAAGAGTAAAGGGAAAGGTAAGAAATGTTCTTATCTTGTCTGTCAGCTGGAAATTGTTTATGATAACTGAAATAATTCCTTCTGATTTTAATTTAGTTGTTGACCGTGTTCCCGTTTTTTAGGTCCAGAAAAGTACTGGACGTATCGCTGGGTCCACGCGGTAGATGGAACTTCTGACCATCCTTTTATTTTGGAGCTTTTTTCCTCTTCTCAAGCAGAAATCTTCAGTCGTATTTGTCCAAGTAAGTCAACCATGTCAGGTCTGCTGCCGCGCTTGTAAACGTGCCACTTTTTAAAGATATATCCTCCATTCCATAGTGACCTACCTGGTTTGCACTCAGATGAGGGTTTGTCATGTGGACGGCTCGTTGCCGTACCTCACGAGCAGCTGTGAGACTGAGACATTCATCACAGGTTAGTATAGCCGGAACAATAAGTACCTGATAATGTGGCGATTTGAATATGGAACTGAACTGTGGATGATGGGTGTCCACAACAGGTTACCATAAAGGTCAGCCGTATGTGAGTGACCCCAGAGTGAAGAGCTTCATCCAGTGGACCAAGACTCTGAAGGACAATGTTGTCCTCCAGAAAACTGCTGTCGGTGGCTATTACTGCTACCCTCACCCCCCAAAGATGTTCACTCAGTCGGTGGCAGATGCCTCGGGTCAGTTTCTTGTATTTACATGTTTGCATACCTTGTGTTTTTGGACCATGTGCTACAGCTTTATTTCATAAAATATTTTGTCCTTTCTCATGTTTACATCTTCATCACACAGTAAAAATGATTTGGCTTCTTTGTTAGTATAGATTTTGACTTTATTCTCTGCCTTCAACTCAAGTTCCTCTAGTTGCTGCAGCTGATTTAAAGAGAGAGTTAGAGACCCTGCAATATAGAGAACACAAGAAACTCGCCATTCAAGGTCAGATCACAGCCGTGCAGTACATGAAAAGGCCAAAAACTACAGAGCCACAGGGACTAGAAGACAACGAGGTAGTAAACATTATTTTAAAGTGTCCTCCCAAAAGTAATTACCATAGAAAATGTAAAAAGTCAGTTGGTTTTCTGCAGGTGCCCAGTGTTTCCACTGATGTGTGTGATCAAACTGCACCATACCCCAGTCATTCCTCAACAACAAAGCAGACGTCTGTGGAGAGTTTAACATCTCACTGTTCTGACAGTAGCTCAGAGAGCAGAAGGAAAAGAAGAATTCAAATGAGGTAAGATTTGACTCCCGACTTTCAGATTGACGCTGAGTCATAATTTAATTTAAACCCACTCACTAAATTTGATATAACATGTTTTCCAGTGAAGCCACACGACCCTTCTTGAATCACGGTAACGTTCCAGCTAAAAGGTAATTACAATTCACCTGGTAATGTAACATTTACATATCAACCAGTCTGAGCTCATTTGTCTTCTTCAGGAGTGCCGGATATAAAAATACGGAGGAAGGAGAAGAGCAGGTGGAAGCAGAGAGCAGCTCTGCATTTGAGGAAGTTCAACAAGTTGTGCAGAGTTCGCGACCTGAAAATCCAAGTCAAGGTGAATTACTGCAGCTTCACCTTAAGTACACCATTAACTCCACGTCCTGACACATTTCCATGTTTGTCCTCCACCAGACTCTAATGCTTTATCGTGGGAAAGCAGCAGCTGGCCGAAGCAACAACAAGAAGTGTCTGAGCATTTATGTAAAGGTGGTGTGTGGCAGGACAGCATCTCTCGGAGGTTCACGCTCGATGAGAAGAACGTCCTCTTGCAGTGGAGTAACCTTCAGCCAACACGGTGGACACCAGAGCAGACGGCTGACACTCTCCCTCCTGTGCTTTGTCCAGGATACTACCAAGTAACAATATTAGGTAAAGTAGCCGAGCTGTGAGGTCCAAAACCTAAAAACATGCCCTTTGTTGTTCCTGCCATTTCATTCTCAGTAGAACATCCTCTCATTTCCTGCATAATCATTTTTTCAATGTTGGCAGCTTATGCGCAAGTGTGTCAACCAGACAAAAACTTTCTGTCTTATTCATTTAGTGCTGAATAACCAAAGCTAATAGATCTTTTATGCATTTATTACATTCACGTCATCAGTGAGTCATTCTGAGCTGGAAATTTATTGTCAGTGGAAACCAAACTCACCCAATCAGAGGTCTGAGTCACATTTAGAAAAGACCGGAATTCATATAATATCCTGTTATTAGGTTTGATCTGCGTCTTTTAACATTGGTTCTATGATTTCTGTTCCATTTTCAGTTAGTTGTATAGTTAAACATCGCTTTTACAATCACAACACTGTATAAGCCTGCCTACACGGTCAGGTAGGGTTTCTAGTTTCAAATATTGTCTATAAGCCAAAAGCTCAGGCTTCAGATCACTCTAAGACTCATTTTTCCCTGAACACGGCAATCTCAGGGACACAGATCTGGTTGTGTGAGTTCTGTGAGCACAGGAGCCTCACCTGCCTGCTGCTCATACCTCTGTTAGGAAAGGAGAAGGCAGTCAGAGGAAAGTTTACTTAAAGGGAGGGGAAGGGGAGCTTGAGCAGCTTGTTTCAGATTGTGGATAATAAATATTTTTTTCTGTTTCTGTTTTTAATCTTCCTGGCAGGCATTAACAAGCAGATAGCGGTTGATGCTGCATATATTCCTGTTGTTTGCTCCAGCGAGCCACAGGCTCTAGGCCTTCCTCAGGATTCACACGGCAACACGATGCTGTCCTGCCTTTCATCTGGTTTCCTCTGTCCTCTCAGAACCACAGCCAACAACAGTGAGGAGACTCTTTCCGGGCCAGGTAACCACCGCACTAGCAAAACTGCAGAACATATAATGCATGAAAGTGAGATTCTGTTCACATCACACCTGGTAGGGGTAAAACTGCAAAACCCATTCAGGAAGCATTCACTGATGCATGCTTGTCCAGCAGTCTTTCATCTCTAACGCTTCATGTTTAAAATGTGTTTTTCCCTGCAGAGGAGATCTTGGCAACTGCCAGTGAGCTTGAGGACACGCATGTCGTGTGCATCTTGGACTTTTGCCATCTGGGTGGAGATAAGGTGGAAGTCCTGATCAGCAAGGTGTACAGAGTGGCCGAGGTTTCTCTTGACTAGAAGAGCAAGAGCAAGCGTGTCATGTAAATGTCAGCATTAATCATGTTATTTAAGATAGAAGGAGCAAAGGAATCCAATTCCCTGATTATCTGTTGTGTGTACAGTAAATGTAAAATAACTTGTAAAGTTTTGCTTCAATCATCTGATGTGAATATTTTTATTATTAAAACATTTTCACAGGGAACAACTTTCTGGTGTGAAAATGAAAATGTGTTTTTTTGTTTGTTTTTTTTGCACTGAGAACACATCACTGAGAAACATTCCTCCTCATAAATAACTTTCTAAGTAAAACTCAGAATAACATACGTATGTTTAAAAATATTTATTTTGAAATATTTCACAATATTCAGGTTGATTTTTTATAAATATTTCAGTATCATTATTAATATCAAGATATTTTAGAATGTAAACTTAATTTGTTAATTTCTTTTAAAACAATGTTAACAATATCTTTTAAAGCTTATTTTGATGGTAAATACAGAAAGAAAACAAGCCGTACAAGTGACTGTGCAACACCAACTCGAACGCAAAATAAGCCTCACCTCCTCTAATAAGACACTTCATTATCTGTTACAAAATTACTTTAATTTTAAAATCATGTAACATACATATGTAATCTATTAGACATATAAAATAAACAACTATGTGGCCTAAAGGGTTTTTTTTGTTTTTTTTTACATTCTATTATACAATATATGCAATGTTTGTTTCTGCACTGAAACTGCAGATTTCAGGTTTATTTTGTTCATGACCGCCCACTCTCACACTGAGGGTTTCAGCCATTGTTTTACAGATCAGAAAAAGTAACAAGTTAAACGTGGTTAAATTCACATACCTTCAAAAACAGTGACACTCATTGACAAACTCCATGAGACAGAAGAGCATTCTGAAGGGTGCAGACATCAAAATAAAGGTGACTACTGATGGGGAGAGCATTTAAACTGGACTACAAAGAACAACAGTACCGACTGAGTGGATGGATTATTTACAACTTACACCTAAAAGAAAAAAAAAGAACACGGAACATCGTCTCACATCCAAAGCAAAATCGTCCGGCTTGAGCACAGTGGGGTTTAAATGAAGACAAGTCCCCTCGACTACATTTGCAAGGCAAACAGGGCAACGGTTTTGTATACAGACATGGACTGAAATATTTCCTGGATTCTGTTTTTACATGTAAAATTAGCTCAAGGAGAGATTTTACTATCACTACTGGAACGTATGCTATTGTTGCTCTTTTACCTTTTGTTTTTTCTTTTGTCCCGTAGTGGTGGAGCTATTGAATAATCAAAGAAAACAGAAGTATAGTCGTCTATGGCACCTCTGCAATTCTGGCGTAACACCTTTACTTTTCTTTGCCACACTTGTGGAAGCACAGAGATCAATAAAGGGAGAATGAGACTTGAGCCATCTAAAAATGTTTTTGTACAATTGCACTTTATCCTCTGACGTTTGTTTTGGCTGAATTACTGTGTAAAGACAATAAGTATTCATGTTCCTTATTTAATCTCATTGTTATGGTGAACATATGACCCTCTTTACTACAGAGTTTCGGAGTTTTTTGGCTCTCATGTTTGTGAGCAACTAACACTCTGCACCACGTTCCCATGCAGGCAAACTATAAAGTGTAATCATTGTATTCATAGTGCTGAGTGGACACATTTTAAAGAAAGATACTGCTGATATAAACAGTTAAGGGAATGTTAGGGCATTTTCATTAAAAAAATATTTCCATATAAATTATATGGTACAACAGTTTATTATACACCTCTATATACATCTGTTCTGAAACATTTAAAACTATAAATTAACATTCTTCTCTTCAGTTTGACATTGCACATAGAAAAGTGTAAAACGGCACTGAATGGACATGCTGAAAGTGTCATCCACTGTGAACAGCACCAGTACAGTAGCTTCAGCTTCAACATGTTGAGAGCAAGCTGTCGTATCGAGCAGTACGGGCTGCTTTTTATAAAGTGTCACACAGTGAGTATTTCGGGAAATGCTGAGCTGTACTGGGAACGCACAGACTGTGTGTGTGTGTGTGTGTGTGTGTGAGATTGTCATTAACAAAATAGAGATGAATGCATTAGTGAGTTTTCTTTTGCAGCATGCTTCTACTGCTAATCTCTTCACCGATGCACTCTTTTCTTCTGTCATTCTCCTGCCCCAATCTGACAACACGCAATGCAGCTTTACCTCTTCAGCCAAGAAGTATGTTTAGGTTTACCTTTGTATTCGAATCGACAGACACAGGCGTGCAGTTGCTTTAGCTGATTAGCAGTTGCACACATCGCTGCAAGCATAAAACAGTTTCTCCCAAGAAATATGATGAACTCTAAAGATGGTGATATAAAAAGTTAAAAATTAGCACTGCATAAAAATGTGCATAAAGATCTGTGAATAGTTTTTTTGAAACACGACTGCAATAAAGTGAAATTGGTGTTTTTAATGCAGGAGAGGCTGCTATACTTCAAGGGCTGTATGTTTGGTGTTAATAGTAGGATGCTTCTAAATGATCTCGCTTCACGGTTAGAGCGTGCTTTGTTTTTCTTCCCAGATCTTTAAAGAAGCAGACAAACAGACAAAAAGATTGACAAGACAAGAATAAAGATGTCAAAGATGTTCAGGCAAGCCCTCCTAAGTTCATTTTTCACTTCATTTTCCAAGATATTTAAATAGAGCCACACAGGTTTCGAATTATACTGTGATGTAACAACTGATGGTTAATAATTGCAGCGGCCTTGTCACAGCAGAGTAAAGGGTGCTTGTTATATTTATTTTCAAGGGGAGTTTTTTTCCCCCCCAATATTTACACTAAAGTTGTTTGACGTTTATTATCTGATAATAATTGTGTAATACCATTTAACAGGAGATTCCTGAGACCGCTGGTGAAAATCCCAAACCGTTGCCAGCCTGTATTCAAATCATTAAGCTTACACTGCATTGCATTGTATTGTAAAACCACAATTGGCCACATACAGATGAGTGGAGAACTGAAAACAGCTTGTATTAAACTGTGATAGGGCAAGACACAAGGACCAGTGTTGACCTTTCAATGTCTAAAGCACAAATACAAACAGACAAAAATCAATTAAAACTTTTGTTTAAAAAAAATCTTAATCCCCCATATAGTGTTTCAAATATATATGTAATAAATAAAAATGAAATGATTTCATTAGGGTTTCAGTAAATGGACAAATCATGAAAAAGACACTATTACAGACGGTGTTCAAAATTTTTTGGGACTTCAATCCTTCAATATATATTTGTAATATAGCCAATAAATGTAGGCTTTTATATTTAAATCTGATGCAGCAAAATAATAATTTATAACCTTATGAAAATATAACTTTGTATTCCAAATAGACCTGAGCTGGATTTTTAAAGCCATAATCAGACAAAACCATCAAACCACACCATGGATGTACCATGGTTGAAGGCACATTTTTATTTAAACCCCCCCTTCCCCTGGTAGCTTGTTTATCAAAAAAAAAAGGAGCCATCCCGCACTGCTCATCAAAAGCACCGGAAATCGTAACTTCAAATTTGTTGTCGTCGTTCTTTTTGAGGAGCGGTGCAACAGCTGCAGCACCACTTCTTCAGTTCCAGATTGAGGCTTTAAAAATCTAGATAGACCTTACTAAAAACTGGAGACCATCTCACTCCTGTTGTGACATCTTAGCATTTACCAAACCTGATTTTTTGATATGATGATCATCTTACCACAGCACGTCTCACCATAAAGCCCCTCTCTTGTGACCTACCGTATGAACCACATGTGCATACCTGCAAGTAAATAATTGTTTGGGGGACATAATGGGAGCCAACTGAAATGTAGAGTTCTCATGCACACAAATCCCTTTATGAGATTTCTCATCTTCACTTGAGTTCTGTCACTGGGGAAGGATTTTCAGAATCTCACTATCAGTGGATGAAATAAACATTAATTAATTAATGGGCAAAAATAAATACTCTACTTTTGAGTAGGAGGTGGTACCAAAGTATGAACAGACACTTAAAGGAAACCTTGTTAGATGAAAAGTTCCACATGTAAACATGTAAAAGTATCTTTTTAAGAGCTTTGATAGACCACTTGTCCCAGCAGTTTCACTGACAGACGACGGCGTGCGACGTGGCCTGCTGATGAAGGCCCGGCACCTCGCGCTTCTTCAGAGCCGGTACTCGATGTCAGGTCAGTGCAATCTCTGCTTGTGGTTTCTTTCCAGTGACGTAAAGGCCGGCTTCTTCTGGAAAGGGCAGCTTCACATCGAAAGGTCACAACAAGCAGTTTTTCCACTTTCAAGCAACTTGTCATCAAGTTTGACTTCCGCATGACGTTTCCACCTACACGGCCCAGTCACAGAGGCAGATCACAGCACACCAGTCAGGTCTACAGTGCTACCGAGTCAGCAGATTTCGATATTCCGAAACGCTGCCAGTCTGGTTTTGGGAATGTTGGTATTGCCTTTGTTGCTGTGGCGGCTGTTGCGGCTGCGCTAGTGGTTGCTGCTGAATGTATCCCACAGTGCTTTGCTGTGGGACATTAGTGGTGTGTAAGAATGCTGGAGTAGATCCACCGTGTACGAGTCCTTGAGTCATCTACAGACACAAGAGAGAATATGAATGCACTATAGCAAGCAGACACAACTCCTTTCATTACGTTTTATTTATAGAATTTAATGCTTGACGGAGATGCAGTACAAATAGTGTGAACATGAGGGCTCTCTCTGAATATCAAGACAGACTCTGCAGTAAATAGAGGATTATACATTTTTTTTAAATGTGTGCCAGTGGACTGTGGACCCTTTGTCAAGCCAAGTTGTAAGGAGCCCAGTTGACCCTCACACAGGAAACCCTCAGGACTGCGTCCAGGGCAACCTCAGCCTCAGTGCTGACAAACCCAAGGAGCTGATTATGAAATATAGGGGAAAAAAGTGGAGGCACAGCCCCATGGTCATCAGTGTGGCCACCAGTGACATAACACGTGAGGAAGCAATGAGCTGTGTGGTTAAGAAAGCCCAACAGAGTCATTTCAGTCTTAAGGGGTGTCCACACTGGAAGCAGTTCGCTCTTCGTGCATCACTTTGTCACTGATTGTTGGTCACTAGTGTACATTCCAGGTTCCGGTTGCCTTGGTAATGCCCTAACGTATTCGGCACCCTGTCATATGTCAATGAAATCTTGCACTCTCATTGGTAGTTACTTCAGTCACGCATCTTGAAGTTGAAAAAATGTCAAGTGGGACCCGCTCACTTAGTACTGCCAGCAGTTCTTTCACCTGTTGGTGCCGTAAGTCGCCGAATGACTTTCTGTGGTCCCTGGTTGCCACATTGCTGCTAGTCGCTTCTTATATGGACGCCCCTTTAGGCAGCTCAAGAACTTCAATTCTTGAGCTGCCTGTGAGAGTATGAGACCAAAGACCTGTTGTGCCTTCTACCTACTGAGTGCATCCTAATGGGATGCTCACAGCCTGGCAGGGGAGAGTGTAGTGAAGACCAACATCACCCCAAACAAGCTCCTTGTGAATAATTACTCGCATGTCCATACGTGCTAACACAGACATAAACATATATCACATCCATTCTCACTCCTGAAATACACATTCTACAGATGTGAGCACCATCCCTCATAGGTTTATGTTTTTAATTGTCTTTTTTTAAGCATATGGTCTCTTTGTAATCATTTACTGATTTCTTATCTCTAAAGAAAATAACTCAGTATAACAATAAAAATCTGACTAAATACATTTTAGGTCACATCACAGCACTGGCACAAAGCTGAGGTTTTAGAACCTGTGGGAAATGCACGGTAGCTTGTTGCTGTGGTAACTCGATATTCTGATGCAGTGTAATACCTAAAATTATCCCAAATGATAAATAGAAAGCCTTGGTTATTTATACTGAACAGCATTATGCAACAATCCTTGACAAATTGCCTTTTAGTCTAAAAATGTGTCTAAGAGGCTCAGGATGACACATGCTGACTCATATTGCTGCATCACTACACGGGCAGCGTACCTGAAAGAACTGCTGTGGCTGCTGGAGCTGCAGGGAGTGCTGAGAGGCCTGAGGCTGAGAGTGATAGGCTGTCTGGGACTGGTGCGTGATGAAGCTGTTGTGTGGGATCATTATAGGAGATGTGAAGACCGGAGAGGGCACGAGGACGGCATTGCAGTTGACCTGTTGCATGGGGAATGAGGGGGCGATGATCTGCTGCTCCAAGGTGTATCTGTATGTGGAGCATGATGAAGAGGTCAGGCACGATATGACATAGCGCCACACGAAGATGTGTGTGCGGTCAGGTTACTCACATGGACGGGGAGATGCCCATGTTGCACTGCGAAGGCTGCGAGGTGACGCTTGTGGGAACCAGCGTCTGCATTGGTTGGTTGAGGAGCATTCTGCAGGAAATGAATGCATCAATGTTAGGAGTCAGAGAACATGAAGAAGCCGGCATAACATTTTCTTTTTTTAAAAAAAAAAATTGAACTAAAGGAGATTTTTGATCTGAGCAGGTATAATTTTGTATTAGACTCATATTTTAACTGTGTCATCTGCTTCGTAACATTTGACAGAAAACTGCATGCTGGTCTTAAAACACACTGTTTATAGCATCTGCCATACTGCCATTAACACCTGGTGTTCTGAGTACTGTGTGTGTGTGTGTGTGTGTGTGTGTGTGTGTGTGTGTGTGTGTGTGTGTGTGTGTGTGTGTGTGTGTGT
>JAVDPK010001936.1:275582-290708 GCA_034780415.1 Cichlasoma orientale
ATGATAATAAAAAAATACTCATTTTCCCCACTGTGTGTGTGTGTGTGTGTGTGTGTGTGTGTGTGTGTGTGTGTTGTTGTTTTTTTAGGGCTCTCACCGTAGTTGTCCATCTTGGCTGAATTGGTTGTCTGGGTGTCTTTGGTTTGCATCCTGCTGAGGCCTCGTGTTGGTCTGAGAGAACATCATGGGGTTGCTGTAGAAGGGCATCGTCAGGCTCGTGTTCGTCTGCACGGGCAAACTCACTGACTGTGGCTGACCGCTCCGTGTAACCGTCTGCTGGACCTACAATGATATTTCAGACCAACAGTCAACTCACATGAGGTCTCTCGAAAACTACTTTAGAGGATCGCTTCCAAATGATTTTTTCCTGTTTCAGACTCTGATTTCTCTCTTGCACAGCTGTGTACCTGTGTTGAAGGTGAACTATTCTCTCTCAGGAGTGAGTGAGGGGATGAACTGTGAGCCCCACAGACTGGTTTAGGGTGGCCCGACAGCTGCCTGATGACCCCAGACTGGCTCTGCTGGGCCGGCCTTCCCGGGCCCTGCTGCTGGGGCTGCTGCTGCTGGTCCTGCTGCTGCTGGGCCTGGCTAAAGTCATTGTGGACAGGCTGCTGTAACAACATCTAACACAAAGAGAAACAAAGAAAATATAAATTTACTTAACAAAAAGGGGACAACTTATTTCCATAACCTGTCCAGGGTGCACCTCACTTCTTGCCCTATGGCAGAGGGGATGGGCTCCAGCGCCCACGCAACTCTGAACTGGATAAGGGGAAGAAGATGGATGGACAAATGTCCTTGAAAGTTACAGTTTGTTTATTTGTCTGTCAGCAGGATTATGCAAAAATTACCAAGCTGAATTTTGTGAAACTTTGTGGTGCAGGCTAGATCTCTAATTGCAAGATATAATACTGACATATAAAATGGGATCACTTTGGGTTTGATTCAGATTAGTTATATGTTGATGTTTGGCACAAAAAGCCCTCATGTTTATGTTTCACACTACAGCTCATCTCATGTTGCCTGCACACCCAGGAGGCAATCACAAAACAGAGACGATCCCCGGAGTCAGTGGTCAGTGTTGGCCTCTAGATGGAGCCATTTGCCCATTACATAATCCTGAGTATTATAGGTAAAGTAGGTCGACTTTTCTTAAGAGCTGATCTGTACATAACGAGTATTTATTTAATCACAATTAAAGTCTATGGCTGCCTATTTTTCCAATACAGAAAAAAACTCCACTCCATGTCCTGCCTTATTAAGATTCACGTGTTGTAAATCCGACAACTTAATTACTTCTGGCTGAATAAATGAACACTGCAGTCCTTTAATTTAAAACTGTGGGAATGCTACCTGTAGGTTAGCAAGGTGAAGCTTCTCCTTAATGTCGTGCAGCTCCTGCTGTTGTGTCTTAATGTCAGCTTGCAGAATGCGCGTCCTCTCTTCCAGCTGTTCCTTCAGCTGGTTCATAACACCAAGCTGCGGCTGCTGCAGCTGATACATGGACGACTGCTGCTGCTGCTGCTGCGGTTGCTGCTGCTGAATAGAGAGAGCATTTAAGAAAGGATGTAAGAAAAGCCTCTTTTATGCTTTTTCAGAGAAGCTGACAAATGTGGCTATAATCAGGTAGTGTGAGTCATGTAATGGTTTATTCCTGTCATGGTGAAAGTGCACCAATCTTCTGACCTTTTGTGCAATATTGATTTTATATTTGATTTTAGTTCAAACGTAACATGGATGAATGGCTTCTTTAAGAAATACACAAGCACAAGTTACAACTAAAAAAAGAAAGAGCAAACAAAAAAAAAAGAAAATAAGAGTTATTAAACTATACACAACCAAGAGATGAAATAAACACATTCAGCAGCAACAGTCATAACGGTAAGATACTGTACGCAAACAGAAAGTAGGAAGGCAACAGGCAGCAGAGGAAGTCTAAACACTAACCATTGCAGAGTGCTTGCTGCAGGTAGGAGAAAGGGGGAGGCTCATTGGGGGAACAAGGTCAAAGGAATTTTGTCTTTGTGCCAAATTCTACAGGGGAAAAAAAGGGGAGAAGTTGTTTTATGTGGCACAATTTATGAGACATTATTGTGTTATCGGTGCAGTTGTTTCTCACTTACCTTTTAATCTCCAAAGACAAAGAGACACATGTAAACATTGTGTAAACTGACCTTTGAACTGCTTGGCTGGAATCTGGCAGATGTTTTTTCAGGCCCAATGGAAGCAGACTGCCATGATGGTGTGCAGGCCTCTGTGTAGGAGTTAGCTGCTGCAGAGGAGAGACAGGTCACCTCTAAATTCACTTGGACAAAGTAGGTTGGAAGCATGCTGAGTTTGGTCATTTACCATCTTGTGGTTCTGCTCATTTCACGAGCGGTATAATCATCGTGTCAGCGACACGTTTATAAGGCATCAGCTTCCTTTGCAGAGGCCAAGTAATTTGCGTATTTCCATCTAATAATAAATCCCGACCTACCTTGTAAATTCTGAAGTTATTGAAAATAGTTTTACAAGCAAATTGGTGCCTAAGACAATTGCGTTCGCCAACAGTGCCGTTTTTAGGATAAAAATAAAGCCTGTATCAACATTTGAGGTGAAAAAAAACAACCCTAATTTTTAAGCTCTAATTTCTCCAGCGACATCACTCCAGTACAGTTAAAGGCTTCATGCAACATTTTCCACACTGTAGCTGCACTCCCACAAGACCCATCAACAGACTTTGATTTATAAAATCAATTAAGTTCCCCTTTTAAAATCTGAACAAAAACAGTCACTCCTCTTTAAAAGGGAGACATTTTTTTTCTTAAACAAAGAAACTGCAGCCTTTCTGAGTGAAAGCCAAAAAATTATTTGTTTAGCAAACCACTGATTTGGAATCTGTGATTACCGTCTCATTCTACCACAAATGGAAATGCATTCACTGGATGGTTTCTCATTGTAGCAAAGTTTAATATACGTGTGGGCTAAGGGAAGATTGCAACACTGTATTACTTTGTAAAAACTACAACTGTAATGAAGCTGCCACTGGTGTATTCTTCATAAATATGCAGATGGAAGTGTTTCAGTATATTAGGTGGTGGGTGGAAGAGCAGCAAGTCAGAGAGAATGGGGGCTCAAACAAACAGGGCAGGCTAAAGTAAGCCTTGGAAACGTTTCATAGATGCATCATCACCCACATATACTAAGGTGGGTGTAGCGACAATGTCTGGAGTTTTATTACTTATCACAAAGATTACATTAAAAAAAGGATCGAGTGTGGGATTCTTCTGAAAACTAAAAATTGATCTACCATTTCCATTACTAATGAAAATGTCCAACCCAGTGAAAGAAGATTATCACTAGACTCACATCATTCTTGCTGCCTACGATCCCCAATAACAGATCTTCCACCCATACGCTGGAGCAGGATTTCTGTAAATAATGACCTACTGTTGAGTGAGTTAGCACTTAAGGGAGCAGAGGATGACTCACATGCAGAGTCTGACAGCGCTGTGTGGGAGGACTTCCGGGAGCTGTGGGAGGACACCGAACGTGCACCGCTGTTTCTGTCCCGTGGAGCGTCCAGCGTGGAGCAGATGTCCAGATAGAGCTCTTGAGCCTGGAAGGCAGGGTAATGTTCGAGATGGAGGGTCAGATTGAAGGCGACCTTGTAAATGTCACACACTGTACAGTATGCGGTGAAGCTTCTGAGTTACCTTTACAGAGGAAGGGGCTATCTCAGGTGGTGACAGCTCTTCAAGGCCAAACGCTCTCCTCCTTTCAGCTCGCACTTCAGCATAGCTGAATGATTCCAGACAATGCAGTATTAATGGAGGCTAAATCTATACATCTCTTACCCAAAGACAGAAAACGTGTGTACATATACACAGACAGCATTTACCTTGACAGACATTAAAGAACATCATGGAAATCAAGCTTACCTGACAACAGTGTGAGTACAGACAATGAACTCAGGTTTGGAGTTCCACTGGTGGTAAGTAATGTAGTAGTGAGTCTGCAACCAAATCCACTGCTGACCTTTGGTCAGGAATCGATAATAGCAGGATTTACCTTTTCCAAACTGCATTACTGAGGAGAGAAGAAAGAACGTGCACGAGTGCTTTGAAATTTTTGCACACAATATGTATGTTTGCCTTCGATATGGTATTGATGACGGCTGGTAGGAAAGAAGAAATGGAAAAGGAGCTTACATTGCTTGTGACACTGGGCTATGAGCTCCAAGTCGTCCACATGATAGTAATCATAGCCAGAAGTGCCAAGAACCTCAAAGGGTAAATAGCCTATAATTGGAGAAGCTCTGAAACACACGCACAGGACAATAAACGTGTAAGAAATACTTTTTAACGTCTACACTGGTAATTGTCAGGATACTAAAAGTATTTTACCTGTGATCCAAAAACAGAAACTTCCATTCAAGACTGTGTCTGGAAGTGAATTCATCACAGGGATCTTCCACGTTACACAAATCCTTAAAAAAAACAAAACAAAACCAAACAATGAGAAGGTCCCCGCTAATATTTGACAGGGAAACAAGGAGCGATCATGTTGTATGTACAGTATGTTCTTTGTACCTAAGTTGTAGGCAGGTAGACACAGTCAAACGATATAGTTTTCAATATCTGTGCAAACATCAGTGCAAACATCGTGGAACTTAACAGAAAAAGATCATTACACATCAAGCATCTTCTTACTGAGACCAAGCAGCAACTTTTGAGGCTGAAAAACGAAGCGACTGTGCAAATGCAAAAAAAACTGCAGCTCCTCAAATGGCCACTTGAAGCTGGTTACAAAAGTGAGTCGTTCCCATTAGAGTCCCATGTTTAAGTGCCCAAATTTAGACAAGAGGAAAGTACATAAGAGTATTTTGGTCTCTATGGCTAATTTACCCATTCACACTAACTGTAAAGACGCCGATTTGTTTTTTTATAATTATAATTTATAATTATAATTTTATATATAATTTTTATATTTAAGGTTTAATGTTGCATGGCACCACTGTTAGTAGCTCAGCTAATCTGAGATTGATGTGTGCATTTTGGAACATTTAATGAAATTATCGGACTCACGGCATGGCTTGTTGTGTGGTTAGTTATACCAACAGCCCATCCAAAGAGTCTGTGCTCCAGCTCTGCTGAATGAAAGTATTTTATTAGTCTGTTACTGAGCCCTATGAAGCAGGCATGTGTGTGCAATATATCCATACACACAATGGATACAGCTTCCCAGCAGCTGTTTTTTTTTTTTTTTTAAACTAAGAATTACATCCTCTCATGTAAATCTTGTGACTCCTGAAGCTAAGGTGGCCACACCCATCTTTTACATACTGTCCATGATGGCACCCACAATTTTGTGTGTCGCAGTCAAAATGCTGTACCCTCGAGCACCGAGTGAGAACAAACGCACATTTCTTTGAAAAGAACTGAAAATTCTGTATTGAATACATTTCAAAAACATTTTTAAAAAGCTGATGGCTTCTATTTGCAAAAGAGTCAGCTTGAGTCTGAGAAAAGGGGGGGGGGGGTCTTTCCATGTCATTTGTCCCAGCAGTTATTGTTCCAGTCATTCCATCTGACAAATCAGTGTAATCAGGATCTTTTCCAATTTGGAATAACTAGTCGGCAGAGTTGAAGCCTGTGCGATAGATCTGTTTTTTTTTCCTTCTAAGCGTGTAGTCCTTCAGTGGCACTTGACCATGCTATACATAGAAACTGCACTCTAATTAAATGCCAATGTGCCCGAGAAGTTAATCCTCAATGAACCAGCATTAGAAACACGTGCTATTTTATAACTTTACTTTGAGATGGTCGGTAAGTGAAGAGGCAAATATAAAATCTGAGCTGATCTAAAAAATAAAAGTATGACTTTAATTTCCTTCCATAGCTTGACAGATTTCAACTCAAAGAGCCCCTTTGGGATCACAGCACATCCTCATGATGTAACAAGTTGGCAAGTATATAGTGTGCCACACTGAACCTATTTGCCACAAGAAATTTTCCAGGGAGTGTGTGCCACGATGGAATCAGTGTATACCAAAGTGTGTCACCTCTCAGACCTCATTTCCCTTGTGCCGCTGATCCAAGCTTAATGTTGCCATATGGACCGAAACCGCTTTTAGTGCCACATTTTAGTCCTCGGTAACAGTGACAGCACAGCAACACAAACAGCAAAACAAAGGAGCAGAAGCTACATTAGGCTGCTCTCTCATTCACGAGAGGCTGCCACAGTGGGTAGCTCCACATATTTGATCTCCTAACGCAACCCCCCCAAGAGATTTGTGTCTTCTCCTGGGGGGTCTTTCGCTAGTTAGGCTAATGTGTAACCCACTACTATGGAGCTACAAGCAGAGAAACAGAGGAACGAGATTTAAAACTCAAGCTGGTTTTACCTTTAGAAACTGTGGAGTGACTAATCGCACAGTAGCAATGAGGCAGACCTGCTCCTCCAGGGACGACTGCAGACTCCTTGGTAATGTGAGCTCGAGCCCATTACAAGAAGATGTAGGCACTGTGTGACCAAGAACATGCACATTTATGTACATCTTTAATGCAGTTGAATCAATTCTAAATGAAAAGGCTTCACTGATCTTAGTCAGTTTACCAATTGCACACAAATTCGCAGATTTTACTGTTTTTTTTTCCTTTATTTTAAAGAAGAGAACAAATCCTTACCATTGCTGTGAAACTTGAAATCTCCAACAAACTTGACATACTCATATACAGGTGGCTCTTTTGGGTTCATGTTACCTCTAGCTAGATGACAGCAAAATTCAATATGTCCCTCACCTAAAAAAAAGCAGATGTGTTCATGGTTACACCCTGAACATAATGAAGTTTAGGTGCATCATCATAAAACCTGTAAATGAGGTGCCTCTTGATATATTTTTTAATGGCACTAATAGTTGTGGTAATGATGAAATCTTGTGTTTAATTTTTACTACTGAGCATCAACATAGCCAGAGAAGCAGGAAAAGGTTTATTGTTGACAGGCTAAGCTAGTCTGGGCACCATGTGAAGAGATTTCTTGGACAGTGGAAAATAATTTTAAAATCACATCTTATGAGGCTTACTTTTGCATAGCAAGGTATTAAAGTGTTAAAAAAAAAAGTAACGATTTTTTTTTTTTTTCATGAAAAACAAAATGATAGATGAAGAGATGCTGTTTACCGCAGACTTGGCTTTGTGACAGTTTGCTATTTAGGTCTCTAAAGATAGGCCGAGACACTTGCGACTCGCCCGCTCTCTTCCCCAGAAAAGTCCAATAGTAACACAGGATTAAGGTCAATGCCTTGAGCCTCCCATACTACACTGCTTTGGATTACTGTGCTAACATAACAGTGATTTAAAGTCTTAACTATGATACTAAGCTAGCTCCTATTATTAGCTAAAAGTCTAATCATAGATACGCACTAATCAGCAACCACTATCAGGCAATAAACTGCAGACCGTAATTCAACTGCCTTCTGTAAATACGTTTTGGTCTGAAAAGTCTGTTTTTGCATTTCAAACAAAGACAAAAAGATTGTTGAGCCAACGCTTCTCAGCTGCTTTTTAGTGAAATAGTTACACCATTACTGACTGTTATGTACGCAGTATTTTGATCTCCTGAAGTGGGAGACAGTCTGCAGGCTTTAACCTTTCCACTTCCGCTGTGCTTCAACATGATGACCCAGACACAGTGTGTGCAGAGAGCCCGCTCAGCGGGATACTCACTGTCAAGGAAGTCAGCAGCAATGGGGTCAGTCATCAGCATGTGGGATGATAGCAGCTTATACACCTCCCCGTGTTCCCGCTCCGGGAGGAAATTCAAGATATTTTGGTCCACCATATCTGACTGGTGCAAAAGGACAGACGAATGGCAGTCAGTCTTTTGGATGTTTGACATAATCAATACACACATAATTTCTGGATTTAATTGTAGCCTTTGCCAATTTTTTTTTCTCATTTTACTGGCACCATTTCAACAAGTGATCTCTTACAGTCTTAATGGGAGTCACAACATAATTCTGCTTCAGATAAGATTAATAAAAGTACCAAATTGTGTTTTTTCTATTGTCATGACGAGAGAGATGCATAATGTTTATAGTTATGGCAACAAAAATAAAATGAACATCCAGGAACAGATAAAGTGAAGCCTAATGTTGTCTAATAATTATTTGGTAAACATATAACTCATCTGTTTCCAGTCAAAGAGCCACTGCTATTTATGCTTAAGTGACAATATGAGTTTTGATGTTTGGATGAATTTGATTTAGGCTCTCTTACTTACCGGTAAATGGCCAATAAGTGAGGACACACTGTCAGACACGTATATGATGTTGCCATCTGTAGTTAATGCAACCAAGAAACCATCTAGGGCCTGCAGGAGGGAGGAAGTTACCACAGTCATGTTACTGTGTTACAGTATGTTGAAAAATTACACTTCTACAATGTTTCATAGAGTCTTGATTAATCCGTCAGCACGTTATCCTGACGCGTTAATGTGCTGATCTTTACTCCTTCATTGTCGATTTTATAGCAAACTTTAAATAACTGCACTTCAATTAAAAATCCTCATTTTAAGGAGGATGTAGCTTTACTTTTTTATTATCAATATTGGCTGATTGCAGAGTTAAATAACAGCTATTGCACAAAGACATCCTCCTAAGATTTACCTCCAGCATTAGCTGAGTGAACTCCTCATTACTGAGAAATGAAGGCTTCCAGTCCTGCCTCACATCGCAAGTGTTGTTCTGTGCAGTGATGTCTGAAAAAGATGGAAGGTCGGGGGGGAAAATGCTAGAATTAAGCCTATTAAATTACCAAAATTAAATATAAATCTTTGAAAAACTAAGAATACATGCCATCTGTAGATTACATAAAAGCTCCTACCTTTCTGTTTCTGCAAAAAGTCAATAGTCCTCTGCAATATGGTGGACTTGTCCATCTTGCGCGGATGGCCCTGGCCCTGCAGCATGGTGCATAGCTCTTTGATGAGCACATTGAATTGGTCTCTTCTTTTCTTTTCCGATTTGTTGCGGGATGCCCTAAAGCACGACAGTTATTGCAAGTGAAAAATGGGTGACTTTAGTTTAATTATCCTGTTTACACTGTAGATGGAAAAGCTAAGACAGCTTGGAGTTTGTTGTAATCTGTGGGTGGACTTTGGTATAAAAATTAGGCATGAAAAAAATTTATTAAACATGGATTTAATCATACAAAATACAATTTACATTTAAAAAAAAAGGTTGAGTTTTCTATATATTACATACATACACACACACACACACTCACACACACGTGAGTACCTTTTTGCCCTGTCTTTCTCATCTTCATCCATTAAATCGTCCATGCAGCTATTGGTGCTTGAAACAGAAAGATACAAGTTAGGATGAAGTTTCTTTGATGCAATCAAACATGTGTGACAATGATAATATAACAATATGAAAGAGCATGGCATATTTTAATCTTATACACAACACTACAGGCAGTTTTCACAGCAACACTTTGGTCTTGTCCCAGTAAGCTCCGGGTTTCCTCACATTGCTAACAGGTCACTGACATCCATGTGACCTACTCCATATTTGCATTTTTGGTTTATATGTTGGTTGGATGTCTAGCGGCACAAAGTCACTAGTCATTGTCCATATATTTAATAACAGGATATTTACTATCTGAATACACAACAGCAGGTTTATCAATGGCTTTATCAGCAGCAACAGAGATAATCAGTCATAAAGAATTGTGTTAAATGTAATCTGTCTCACCAACATATGACTTTGACCAGGGTATGGCCAGGAGCAATTTATCAGAGCAGGTTTCGTTTTTTCAACAGTAATTTATTTTGAAAATTCTTTCTTTCTCACACATTCACACTCTTACTGTGGCAGCCATCTGTACTTATGCAAAGAGTGAGACTCTACCCTCGTGAACTAATTACGCATAAAATAACATTAAAATACAACTTTCCCCAAAGAGCAACCAATAAGAACATGTTTCCAAGGTTGCACTGACTGACCTGCACTATATTCATTGCCATGTGGTTATCATAATGTGATAGGTCTCAGCCCAAGCCTTATCTTTACAGTATATAAAAAAAAAAAAATGACTGGGTTGTACATCATAGACCAGACAGGTAATAATACTACTGAGGAACAATTAACCTAGAAATGAAGTTACGACTGCATTCCAAACTCTGTGAGTGGAACTTATTATTCCTGTGGCATTGGATCAATATTAATATAACCCCACAGTGATTCATAAAATGCTTCATTACTCTTGATGGATGGATGTACTTTGATCACATTTATGTAAAAGGTTTGTAGCTTTGCATTGCAGATGACGAGTTCTAAGAGCACTGCCTGAATATTGAGCAGCCCACTCCTCACACAACTCAAACTTAAACTCATGCAAGATACACGTTTTCTTCACTTGTTCAAATCCAACATTTAGTACCTTCTTCTCACGTGTTAAACATGTTATATTTGGACATTTCTTTCATGTATTGTAGTGCATGTATATGTACAATGAAAGACTAGGAAAAGCTTTGCTACATGAGAATGTCTACATCTCATCGGTTTGAAGAAGCCAGCAACACTCGTCAAATAGATTAAAGAAAGATTTGTTCATTATGCTTAAGACATCTGCCTCCTTTAAAGGCTTGCCTCTATAGCCAAACTCTTTGCATTTTGACTAGTTAATCACTTACCCAATATTGTGGCTAACAATCCATGACGTCTCAACCAAAAGCCCAACTATACCATCTTACTACTTAACTTTAACCTAACTTACCTATGCCACATATCTGCACTTATAGAGGATGTGAGATAGGAGATTAAAGCAACGTATAGGAGGCCTCCAGTACACAGATATGCAAACACAACATATGGCAGGTTTCTTTCAACTCTTAAAATGTACAAATGTAATGCTTTCATCATACATGCATAAGATTTTGCAGAATTATTTGAACAGTATATTGTGAGTAGCTCTACAGTGTTGTTAATGAAGCATAAACTAAATAAAGAAATCAAAATGAAGTAAGCTTTATTTGATACTCACTCCCATTCCCTGCGGGCAGACGGACAGGAGCCACCGAATTCAGAAAGGTTGTCCATACTCACTCCTTCTGCCAACCAGGCCCTTTCTGAAGTCTTTTAAGTCCCATCCGCGCCGTCCTTGTCTGAACGCTCTTGTAGGAAAGCTTAGCACGGACCAGCTGTCTACCACCTCCTCAATGCGACTAAAGAAACACCAAATCCTGTGAAAACAGACAAAACTACTGAGCAAAAACTGCAGGGCATGCATTAAGTCAATGATACACCTGTTCACCTGCTCGACAACCTGCTAAAGTTTAACCTGAGCATCAGAATGGGGAAGAGAGGTTGATTTAATTAACTTTGAATGTGGTATGGGTGATGGTGCTGATCTACTGGGATTTTCACACACAGACATCTCTAAGGTTTACAGAGGATGGTCCAAAAAAGAGGAAATATCCAGTCATTGGCAGTTCTTTGGGCAAAAATACCTTGATGTCAGAGGAGGAAAGGCCAGACTACTTGGAGCTGATGGGAAGGCAACAGTAGCTCAAATAACCACTCACTCCAACAAAGATATGCAGAAGAGCATCTCTGAACACACAAATCAAACCTTGAGGCAGATGGGCTTCATCAGCAGAAGACCACATTGGGTAACACTTATCAACTAAGAACAGAAAAATGAGGCTGCAAGTCACACAGACTCACTAAAACTGGACAGCAGAGGACTGGAAAAAGGTCCAGCCCACAGAGTCTGGCCTGGTCTAGTGAGTCTTGATTTCTACTGAGATATTCAGATGGTAGGGGCAAAATTTGGTGTAAACAATGTGAAAGCATGGATCCATCCTGCCTCGTATCATCTGCTCAGGCTGGGGGTGGTGGTGTGATGTGTGTGGGATATTTTCTAGGGACCCCTCAGCACCAGCTGAGCATCATTTAATCACCAGAGCCTTCCTGAATATTGTTGCTGATCATTTCCATCCCTTTATTACTAGTGTATCCATCTTCTATTGACTGAATTAAGCAGTGCTGTAGACAAAAGGGGGTTCACCCCAGTGTTAGCAAGGTCTGCCTAATAAAAGGGTCCGTGAGTGTAGACTGCTTGTTCCCAGCACATTTCTGCAATCAAATCCACAGTCTTTCTAATTGAATGTTAAAAATCAATGAATAAAAAGCAAACATGGTACCATTGTTACCACAAGATTTTAGATTTCCAAACACATCAAGAAAATGTAAAATTTGTTGCCTCAATGTGCGCCTCAGCACAGATTCAAACCTGGGCCTCAGCAATGTTACAGGAGGTTTGCCTGCTGAATCCAGCGAGTTATACCGGCACCCCCTTATCTTGCTGTTCTAACAAATCAATTACGGTTACAGTGATGTTAAAACGAGTTGAGTTGTCATTTTCTTTAGGACTTGCATTCAGGAAAAATACACACGTTTCATTCATCTGAGAAAAAAATGCAGTTTTTGCCATGAGGACTTAATGTGTTCTGCTGAAAGGCATTAATAATACAACATGAAGCAAACTAACCATTTTCACCTGGCTAGAGTACTTCATCACTTAAGGAGCATCTTTGCTTAGGATGAGCTCCCCTGACCTAGAAAAATGTCTGAAGCAAACACATCTTTTGATAACCTGGCCTGAAAAAAAACAGAGCGCACAACAGCCGTGTTCACACATCCTTTGTATATGGCCAGCTTAAACAACACGGAGCAGACGCCTCTTTTATAGACCAAGCTAAGAACTCACAGAGCCGAGCTTTGGCCAGCTGCCACTGAACAACATGAGACTGTGTTCACTTAAGGCCAATTAATAACGTGTCTCCATATAAATATATACATGAAAACGTATGTTTTTCCATTATTGTGGCTTGACAGAATACCATGCATTTTCTTAGTCAGCCAATAATAAAGAGCAATTATTATATTCCAGGCACTTTCCAGTAGGAAACAGCTCACATGCTTTCCTTTAACCTTGATTAAAATTGTTTGTGGTTTCGTGGTCTGGAAATAAATTCAACTCTGTATCAATTATATTCAAGTTATAATTATAGTTAGCGGTCCATCTTAATGCAGGCAGTCGTCTCGTGTTTGTCTTATTCCGAACTGAGTGGCCTCAGGCAAAATAATTCAATATTGCTGCTTCCATCATTTTGCATCTAAACGCGACCCACAGGGACAAGAGAATCACTATGACGGGAAACATCAGAGTGATGTGTTGCAGCCTTTAACGGTTAACTGCAAAAAAAAAAAAAAGAGAGAAAAAAGGCTCTGGTCTAAACAAACAAACAAACAAACAAAAAGTCTGCATTCTGCAGATGCCGTCACGATTGTCCATACCCATCATTTTAGATCTTCGGTTTCCAAACTCTTATAGAGCGTATAGAAACATACAATAGTTTGAAGCTGGTGTTTAAAACACCCCTACAGCACCAACACTGCTGCAGAAATGTAATTATATGCATTCCTTAAGGGGCAACATATGAAAAGATGTTTATGCGTGTATGTGGTTTTGATGAGAACTGCCCAGTTTTGGAGATATCAGCCTTGGAAAAGTCTTTGTCGAAAGACCCTTCCCTTGTGCTCTACGCCCTACAAATGACAGTAACACAGAAACAATCTTCTCTTTTACTAAACATCACCTCCCAAACTGTATCACTGCAGAAGAAATGGTCCATCTAGCCATGACGAGAGCGTCACGCTAATGACAGCGTGACACGGTGAAAACAGCTGAGCTCTGATGTTAGCTGACCCCACGTCGACTCGGATGTGAATGTAGATGGGGGAATGAAAGTTGTTGCTACCTGAAGCAACAAATTTCATAGATTTTTTTTTTATTAAAATCTTGTTTAATTTAATCTAAAATAGAGCCCGACCGATACTGATATTTTAAAAATCCGATATATCGACAAGCATTTTTTTTCTTCCAGAAACACAAAACCTGAACACACTTCCGTGACATTTGCTATGTGTAGAAATTTATGAGTCCTTACTAAGATAACATGAGAATACAGTTTAAAAGCTAATCTGTTTTACTGTTACAACAAATGTGGCCACATATGGCCAGCAGGGAAGTGAGTTTGTTAAGCAAACTATGGAACATTAACACTGATAACATGATTAAAGGACGTTTCGCCCGTCTCTTCTTTACTTCTTGATTTTTATTTATCAGCCCCTATAAATGCCAATACTGAGATACTGGTAAATAATTAATACTGGCCGATGCATCAGCGTAGCCGGTATATAGGCAGGACTCTAAATCTAAAAGAAATAACTTTTATCTCCAGAACCGGGCAACTCACACCAAAACAATCAGGATACAGTAAATACCAAAGAAGGAAAATGATGTGAATTTCACTTTGGGGCAAAAAGTCCCTTTAAACCTTGCATGTTTAATAGCTATCTATGAACGCAGTTAATATATCAAACGCTACAATGGTTACACTAAAAGCACGTCACTATTTTCAAGCTAATTCATACAAAAAAAAAAATTGAAATGCTTTTGCATTCAATTCAGGCTTGTCTGTCTGACTGCAGAAACTCCTCTCAGCTTTCTGGAACGGCTCTACAGTAAAATCCTTCCAGTCCAAAATACAGATCAGCAGACAAAAATCAAACACTTACCCATAATTTATATTTCTGGTTGCCTTCTTTCCCCATCCGTCAAAGGCATATATATAGTCTATTTGTAGCCTATATGTAGCCATTTGTAGAGCATCAAATGGGTCAGAGTCAGCTAATAAGGTAAGGAACTCAAACGAGAGGCACAAAGCAAGAAGATGTTCCAGAAAGCCTTTTACTGCAAAGCAGTAAGTCGACATTGTTAATGTCATTACTTAAATGTACTGTTGGGGAAAAGGTTACCATGTTAACAAGCTGACATTATGCTTTCGATCACCACAAATTTGTTAAATCTTAACATTAGGCTGCAGCTAAACACGTCCTCTTTATGATACACAAACTGCCATCCCACATTCAGGTTCACCTAGCTTAGTGAAGATTTCCACCCAAAGGTAAATACAAACACATGACAAAAGTATATGTGTGTGTGTGTGTGTGTGTGTGTGTGTGTGTGTGTGTGTGTGTGTGTGTGTGTGTGTGTGTGTGTGTGT
>JAVDPK010001936.1:290808-316025 GCA_034780415.1 Cichlasoma orientale
GTGTGTGTGTGTGTGTGTGTGTGTGTGTGTGTGTGTGTGTGTGTGTGTGTGTGTGTGTGTGTGTGTGTGTATTGTTAACATGTTCTTTTTATTGTGAAGGAAAACACAAATCGCAAATTTATAACAGTTTGTATGTGTGTGTGTGTGTGTGTGTGTGTGTGTGTTGTATATGTGTGTATATTAAGCAACCCTCAGAATGAAGCTCTAAAGTGTTACTGAAAATTAAAGCTATTATTTAATTGGACCAGATTGATGAGAAATGCTCTCAGTAAAAAAAGCATTAGCTACTGCAGAGGGGAAATGCCAGTGTTTAATCAGAAACACAATTTCTGCATTTACTGCCCTACTTACTGCCAAACTACTCTTTACACTGTTTATGCTTTTACAGCATGACACCGAAAGAAAGGCATTCCTGAAATGTTGACAAAACAAGAAAGCCAGTATATAGCGAGCAACAGATATTAACACTCATAAACTGATCTACTGCGTAAATGTCTTTTTGGCAAGACTGACTAAAAACACACACACTACTTCAGCTGCTTTAAGAATCACTTCATGCAGCTTTATATGTATTTTCACTCTGCAAAGCTAAAATAAACTTCACATATCCACCCGCATTCTAGTATTGAGGTTAAACCACACCTTGCAAGGTCAACAGCTAAAAAACATCCGAGTCTCGTTACACTCGTGCCTACGGGTATTTAAATTGAAACCTGAGCGCACTTCACAAGGTGGTACACTCAAGTTCAAGTTCATGACGAACACAGTATGTAAACAGGCTGTAAAAGGGGCCTGAAGCAATAACAATGGTGATAAATGACTTTTTTTCACCACTTCTCTCTATATGTGAATTGTTGGCTTCTTTTAAAGCGTGTAGGCTAAACTCCAAACTATAGTTCGTTATTAGGTTTAATGAGCTTAATAAGTATTATCACTAGTTTTTGAAGCAAAAAGCATTTGTTTACATCCAAATTTGAAACATTACGAGCCTTATTTTGATTTCAAACGAGTCAGTGAAAATCACTAATGGCTTTAATAAGGAAAAACGCAGGTGGTGTCACGCTGCTCGCTTTCTGCTGAGGATCTAAAGTACTCCTCCACTGCGATGAATGGCATCTAAAAAGCCCTCATCTTCTCTTCCCTTTTGCTTTTTCACCTTTAGCTAGGTATTTGGGATGATTTTTTTTAAAACACCTGAGTCATAAGCTGCATCCACATTCACTTTTTTTTTTTTTGGTCATTTTGTAAATTGGAGTTTTAAAAAAATATTAGATGTCACCGTCATATTATCTGTAGATCTTAGCTACTGACGGCTTACCCTCATGCAAAAGCAGCAGCAAACTGGTTGTTTTTATTAGCATCAGAAACTTTAATACTGGCTTGCAGAGGGAGATGCTGACAGTATATATATTTCCCGGTAGCTGTCAACAACAAAATACCCGTTTGACATCAATGATTGGGACATGGCCGGCAAACATGTGAGCGCCAAACTGTACGGACAGAAGCTTTAAAGATTTTCTGCCACGTGATGTCGAATAGATTTAATTAACATTTTTCCTATATTGATGACATGCAAATACTGTGAGTGTGTCCATGTCCATAGTGAGCACAGCTCTGTCAGAAATTTTCTAAAATCACGAGTATACAGGAGCAAAACCCAGTCTTTAATCTCTAAGGCCAAAGACAGACAATGTGCTGTTTTCATTTGTGTTAAACTGATCAAGAACTATGTAATTTTCCTGTCTATAATTTATTCCACAACTCACAAATTAGAATTAAGACTTGCAAAGTTATTGTGCATTTGAAAAAGACCCAGCATATAAATAATATGACTACAAATTAGAGTTACAAGTTACAAGTCTGATACAGTTCAACAATCAAGAGATTTTATTGTAATATTAACACTGAGGCAGCTCTCTCCTTAATGTGTCTGAGCAAGGAGCAGGACTGGGAACACTGATTTTTCTGGTGTTTAATTTGTTGATTTAACTAAAAAACATGTCTGACTGTTGAATTGTTTCACCTTCTGATTCTTATCACAACACATAATTCAGTTTCACGTGCAAAAACCCAACGGATACCAATATCATCAGTTCAGAAAATTTTAAAATGTTAGCTCTTGGCTATGTCTGATTTAAGAAATTAATTTTTAAAAAGCTCCTAAGTGGCATTGTCTAGGGTTAAAAAAAAAAAAAAAAGAAGGCCAGTGCAGAAGTATGAGAAGCTGGGTTTTTTCAAGTGGCTGCGTTAGACGCCAGGGCTGGTTTGACTACTGGATGCCAACACAGCAGCTCTAGCAGCTAAAACTAATTTGCGACAGTTTTTTTTCCCTCGACTGTGTTTGTGGTGTTGGTGCCTTTGATTCCAATTACTATACAAAGAATATGGCTTGCGATGCAGCGCTAACAACCCATATAAGAAGTCTGCTCCAGCATTGGTGGGTCTAACTCCAATACTAGATTTATGTGTTAGCATTAATTAGCAGGTACCTGTGACTGTGATTTTCCAGTCTTAGCGAATATATTAGCACTCCACCCTCTTGTTCAAATATAGTTGTTTCTGGCTCAAAAACCCAAGTTGGCAGCACAATTGCTGTGTCCGTCTTTTATATACAGACTTTGATAAATGCACCAAACTGCTTTAGAATACAAGCAAAAGCCATAAGAAAATAAAGTAATAAAAAAAAAAGGTACTTCCAGTTGCTCCCTGGGGTTGCCACAGTGGGTAGCTCCGCATGTTTGATTTGGCAGAGTCTTTACGCCAGATGCCCTTCCTGTCACAACCCCAAAGGGATTTGTGTCTCCTCCCGAGATCAAACCAGGGATCTTTTGCTTGTTAGGCAAACGTGTAAACCAATGCACTATAAGCCACTAGGAAAACTCTGCAATGAATTCAAAAAGAGAGTAGCTTGGAAATACAAGCTGCACTCTGGTTATGCATTTACATTGTAGAGTTACAAGTGAAAAACATGCACATGCTATGAACAAATACATCAGGTGCTCTGCCAAAAATGATTAAGAATCCTGTTCCCAGACTGAAAGCAATTTTAAAAAAACATGTTTATCGTCATGGCAGTGATAAAAACCACAGCCTCTGATTAACCGAGCGAAATGTGTCATGATAAGCTGAGTTGGCCTAATGATTCATAAATGTATTATATATATAACTTTTTGCAATCCTTGAATATCACAATACCAAATAAAACACAAGAAAGTGAACCAGGTAACAGATAAAGTCTGTCTTCAGGCTTTCTGACAGCCAATAGCGTTCCCCAACACTGCTCTGGTAGTCCACACACAGAGAGCTGTTTTGTGGCTCTTGCACTGAAACATAGTAGTCGTCAGTACAGCAGGCTATCTGCTTGGCGCAGGTTTACATTGTCTGACCACTTCCACCTGCATCTGGTTTCGAGCTGACAGCTCAAGCTGTCAGGTAAACACTAACTGGGCCTGGACAAGCTTAATTTCAGTCAGTGTGGAAATGTTTTTAGCATGTATCTAGGTCTGGCTGCTTAAGCCTAGATTGCATAAAATCAAAAAATAATTTGCACAGCATTTTTACCTTTTTTAACTCATTTGCTTCATTACTGTATTATATTCATATTAACAGGCATTACCACCATTTACCAAAACACGTGATCTTATAATCACTCTATATGCACAGGTGGTGGGCATATACAAACAGGAACACACATTTCAAAATGCTTTTAAATAATATTTAAAAACATGTTTCCAAATGTGTTGTGGTTTCTGGTGTAGGTGTAGCTCCCCTTAACTGATAAGAAAAGCGGGGAGCACTTCTACTGGTTGCAAACCTATAAATGAAAAACAGAGGAAAGGCCAATGAGGGCACTCACCGACCCTTTAACTTTCCAGTTAAATAGATAACTAACTTTCCAATATGCACAGGTCAAATAAATAGTATTGCCACATTTCATGCAGGCTCAAACAGTGGAAATGAATTGCTATGAGAAATTCTGTTCAATTCCAAGAAGAAAAAAAAAAAGCACCGGATGCCTTTTGAATTAGAAGACCGTGGGTTAGTCAGAGAAATGTGAACTCCAGTAGGCTTAAAAGCTGCCAGGTTGGGTAACATCAGCCTGACCTAAGCCTGCTGAGAAATTATCTAAGCATATATTTTCCGGTGACATTTAACATTTACTATGTGGCGTCTTAGAGGAAGCAGTGACGAAAATCCTTTTAGTGTTATGGCCATTAATGCCATCATCGGAGGGCACAGCGGGGGGGCGGAATAGGTTATTTCAACCTTGTAACCAGGGCACTTGATGACTCCGAGCTGAAAACATGTAAGCAGCATTCAAGAGCGCTAACGCTGTCAAATATATAGACTCCTGGATTTTAACCGAGGAAAAATAATCAGCCTACACTAGGGCTAACAATCATGCGGTCGCTCTACTTTAATGGGGAAAAAAAGAGGCCAGTCGTGAACTTTGATGATATAAAACGGAGTAAGCGGGGTGGCAGCAACCTATGACAACATTTTGCGCTCATCTGTCACAGTGACGCGAAACTGAAAGCTTAAGTTAAATCTCACATACCTTGAAAACAGGTCTCCAGCAGAAATCGGGATCCACACTTAACTTTAACCAAACTAGTCATTTTTTTAAAACTACAGCATAGCAGCCGAGCGCAATCAGCAGCCTCTGACTAACCCGGCGAGAGCGCTGAAAGCGTTAAATTGCATAACAACGCCTTAAGTTAATAATGTGCAGTTATTAATCGCCGGTGAGCTCTCCGCGGCTTTGACAGTCCTAATTTATCAACAGCAGAGGTCCAAATTTCTCATTCGTGGCTTTATTTTCTCCCCCTGTAGTTGCGGGCTGTCTTTTTTTTTTCCAGGCTCTGTACTCCACATCCTCCGCTGGCAGCGGCTTGTAAACAGGACCGAGTGGCTGAGAGCAGAGAAAGTAGGTCAGCTGGTAGCTCAATACTCGGGTAACGAAGGCAGCAGCAGCATAAGCAGCGATCGGCAGTGCAACACAACCGAAAGCAACCTGTGCTGGTGACCGGGAAGGAGGGGGCAGATTGCAATCTTTAACACGTGCTTAATGAATAATAACCCACTAAATGTCATTAGAGCGCTGTAAAGAATAATATATGTAATGCGGGTTTGCGCCGAGGTTTCCCGAGTCTTTCAAACTGTGAAGCCTACTAAGACTTGGCCATAGGAGCCCAACCTTTAATCTACTAAGCGCTAGGTTTACATTCACAAGAAGGAATTTATAGGGGGTGATGACATGATGAAAAATGACCTTTCAGGTACTGCTGGTATATTAAGGCAAATCACATGTGAAGGGGGAGGAGGGGGTGGTGAATGGTGCCTCCTCCCTGCCAGCAAGACGGAGGAGATTAGCCAGTCTGACCCTGTTTATAAGTTTATAAACCATTTATTTAAATCTGTAGGGAGGGGCGGGGAGGGGGGGCATACAGAAAAATGATGACACTTCAACCCAAGCAAAACAAGAAGCTGAAGACTTTTGTTTTTGCCCCCCTCCCTCACTTAAGTACTTCCCCATACACTTCCTTTGTTATTTTTTTTTAAAAACAACTTCCTGGTTTCCTTCTCTCTCAGCCGAAGTCCCAAATGTGGGTCAGCAGTCTGCATGACTAATTTCAAAGGCTAATGATGGACAGGCTCCAAATATTTTGCATTTGTCAAATGACTTCACAAGAAGCTGCAGATGTGGGCATGTTGAGAACTTTAAAACAATTGAAAGTGAACATTTAGGAGAATCTATTTGGAGATTTAAAAATAAATGAGCCAAAGATTATACTACACAACGCTATTAGTAGGGCCATATGATTGTCACAATTATATCAGTAGTTTATCTAATTGTGCCATCTGGACAGCGTCTATCAGCACTTGAGCCACAGTTAGCAAGTCCTAAACTTTATTAACATGACATTAATTCTACATGGCTGGAGCCGCATTTCCACTGCTACTTATAGCTCTCATTTGGTGATAAATCATTTCTAATAACTTAATGGTAAATAGAATAATTGTTATTTCCTTACTCCTATGACAAACCTAAATGGTTCTTTAATCTTTAAAGATTAAAGATCAAAATCTTTCATCTTTAAAGATTAAAGATCAGAATCTTAACAGCAGTAATCATGAACAATTAGGTGCTAAATGTGTAAGTCTTTTCACAGTCATAGTTTCACAACTGTCACACTCTGCTAATTAGCAGAATAGAGGATTGACGTTGCTATTTTAACACAATGCCTGCTTATTCACAAACTAATAAGCAGACCATATTTTGAATTATATAATTAAAAAACATTTTTCAGTAAGAAATAGCCAAATCTTTGATTGCTCTAACTGCTTTTGCCCTAATGCTTTCATTCCTTATTATCCTGTGCTATCCTTTCCTTCTTATTAAAGATGCTCTGCATGCATGAATGCATTTCCTTAACAGCATATCTTGTAATAAAGGTCAGTTCTCATGTGAATAAAGAGTACAGAGCACATAAGAATCAACTGCCTCACCTGTTACGCCTCATCTCATTAGAGAGAGAGAGTGAGTGTCAACTGCTTTAAGTTAACCTTTGACATCAGAGAGCCTTAAGTGCATGTTCTTAATTAGATAAAAGGAGCTTTTCATAATGAAGAATGAGTGTTGACCCGTGAGTGCCAGCTTGTACTTTGAACGTTTTTGGTAAATCCTTTTAAATCAATTTTTAAAAAAAAGCAACTTGTAAAATGTAAGAAAATATTAAACAAGCACAATTCAGCAACACAAGTAAAATAATCTCAACAGATGACAAAAAAAAAAAAATAAAAATCTTTATCTTGTTTTCCATATTTGTGGGTCTTTCTAGATTCTTTTTCCATAAGTACTTTTAAAGCATGTTGCTAAGATGACAATAAAAGAAAAAACGTTTTAACCCAGACAGAAAATTAAAAAACAAAACAAAAAAAACCCCTGTGGACACATAATTTCAAAGTCAAAGCCAACCAAGCGGCTGCCGCTGGCCCAGCCGGTCGTCGTGATGTTTTATGATTTGAATTTCTCTCCAGATGTCCCTGAACTCCAGACGCACATTTGAGGCCATAGTAGATATGCAGACCACTTGTCTCAATGACCATCTTAATGTAATGAGTCATATTTTCCACACAGCTGATGCAGCTTGCAGCTGTTGTAGTAGTCCCAATTTCAGTGACTGGCTTATGAGGTGGTACCAGTATACCATTTTTGCCAGCCAAGTTATATGTGAAGCCTCTCTAGAGACTTAAGCAACCTCCATCAGGTGACTGCATCTTCTTAACTGACTCTTGAATCTTTGGCGTGACACATTTGTAATTTGTCAGTGCTAACTAGCCTTGAAGCTAAAACCCCTGCATTACCACTGCTCATATTGGACCAGTGCACCACTGCAGCTACAGAGTTTGACACAGTTCTTGCACACTGTCAGCCTTTAACATCTAGCTTGTGCAACATCCACAGTCCTGCACTTACAAAAGTGACGTCAGAACTACAAGGATATCTGCAGTACTTCTAAGCTTCTTCTATGTAGACTATTAACTCATGAAATAACAGTAAACCACAGCAGAAGGAAATGATTTGTTTCACTGCTCGTTGAAAGTGAAGTTTCTTTGTAACTCCTATAGTGTGATCACACTGGTTGTTCTAGTTTCCGTCATGACTGAAAAACTTGAAAGTCAGGTAGATGACAGACACATACTTGGCAGGTAGAGCCGGGCAAAGCCGAACTGCACTAAAATTTTAGTCACTACCAACTGTGATTTATAGATTTATGTTGCTAAAATGTAGCCGATCAAGGCGTATAGTGCAGGTAAAGTGGCTGTTTGCGCTTTGCAGTCAACCTGGAGAAAAACAAAGAGAACTGATGAAAAAAAAAGAGAGAGAACAAAACACAACAGGAATGATATATTGTTAATGTATCCTGAGGAAGCTACTGGTGATGCAGCCATCCCGAAGGAGAAACAGCAGCATTTACATGTTTGCGATGGCTCAACTCAGACAAAGAAACTATGCAAAATGTGCTGTGTGCCAGCGTAAACCAAAAATAGAAAACCACAGAGGTATTGAAGCTTCATGGGGTGAGGAATGGTAAGTGTCTGAAAACTCCATCCAAAAATCATGCCATATGAAGTCATCACAGTGCACATAGCACACTTACCCATCTGTGAGCTCTGAGAGTGCTTTACCCTAAAGGGTAACGGGAAAGAAAAAGATCTAAAGTCAATGAGTACTGCTTCTTCCTGAATAGAGTGATTCATTTTAGGATTCCGCTGCCATACCGCCTGATTCTTTTTTTCCTCAACTTTCAATAATGCATACACAGTACTTGGACTTTCCCAGCAGTTAAGTTCTCAAAGGTCTGATAAGTTCTGAAGCTCTCCAATGTGACCCTTCATGGAAAAGAGGTGCAAACAATGTTCTTTGGGCTGACAGAGCAAATCTAGCAAGAATCGGGCACTCTGACCCAATTACCACCACTGCGGTGTGTAGTGGCTTAGCTTTAAGGGTGGGTGTGCTGGTCAATCGGTCTGTCGGTTGTTTAGTCTTGACTGGGTGATGGTTCCCGGAGATGTATCTTAGTTTACTTTGTTAAACCCCTGACCTGTCCTCTGGTACCACCAAGAGATAAACATTTGTTCTTCTAAAGTCTCTCAGAATCAATCATAATGGTAAGTTTTCAATACGCTACAAAATGTGCCAAAATGGCTTTTCAGTATCATCAGGTGGGCCGAGCTTTATTTGTCACGTCAGCACATCAGCCTCAGCTGTGCTGAATTTAGTGCTCATTAGCAGACGACAGCACGCTAACACATTAAAAGTCAGTTAAACATATGCTGACAGTAGCATTCAGCTCCGAGCACTGCTGTGCTAAACTGCAGTACTGTTTGCATTGTAAATCATCATAAAAACGATGGCCATTATTTACATATTTGATGGCACATAATGCAAACAGCTGGCGCTTGTTGTGCATTAAAAGTGAATAATTCACCTAATGGAAACATCTGAAGGTCTACGTTATCTTCTTATTCCTGTAGAGCCCGTGTCCACAAATACACATTATAGTGCCAAAACAATGAGCAGACAGTTCACGGTGCCAGAGTGATTATATAGAAACATTCTGAACTAAATTATTACTTTGCCAGCAACCAATAAGACATCTAAGATTCATAAAGATCTCCCACATTTTACTGCATTATTCACCATCCGCCTACATAGAGATTAGTGCCGCTCTTTTTATGTAGGTCATGCTATTGGATAATGAGATGACATTTAGTGCTCATAAGCAGGCATCACTACATAATGAATGCTCATTGTTGCGTTCTTTACATCCTGCACCTTTGTCCACACTGCTCTCACCTTCCGTGGAAAGTGGACTATTTGTATAATCACTCAGACATTAAGCCATATCCCCTCTCACTACATCTGTGCTGCTGGTATTGATGATGTCATTGCGGCCCTCTGCTGAAGCACTGACTGTCATTAATTAGACGGTGGCACTGCTGTTCACTCTGTGTTCCCATGGTAACAATGTGTAGTGTCTACTTTCCCCCAGCCAAGGCAGCTATGTCCATCAAGCTGCCAGTTTCCATTTTTTATTCTGGCCTAGGAGATTTCTCATATATAACTCAGGAACTCATTTGTTAGTCTGTTGACTTAATAAAGTGCCTTCTAGCTGTACGCTTTCTTGATTTCTTCCTAACAATTTTAACAGCACACGACAGCAGCTGAAATACATGTTTTAGGATTGGCTACGCAATAAATTTCCATGTTAACCTAAAGTTAAATACTGGCACCAAGGTTTTCCCGCATGTCAGTGTTATTTTACAGTGTACCTACTGCAGTCTACAGTTTCATACTTCAGTCGCTTTATTGGGTGCACGTGTTGAAACGTCTCTTTTACACAAAAATCGAATCAGCCAATCACATGGCAGCAACTCAGTGCATTTGGGAATAAAGCCATTGTAAAGATGATCTGTTGAAGTTCAAACCGAGCAAGAAAGAGAAAATCTCCAGTGAGCTGCAGTTCCCTGGGTCAAAATGCCTTGTTGACGCCAGAGGTCAGAGGAGAATTGCTAGACGGCTTCAAGTTGATAGGAAGGCAGCATTAACCCAGATAACCACTCATTACAACCAAGGAATGGTAAAACGCATCTCTGAATCCATGACACATCCAACCTTGGAGCAGATGGGCTGCAGCAGTAGTCAGCTATGAACAAGAAACTGCAGCTACAATTCGCACAGGCTCACCAAAATTGGACAATAGAAGATTTGAAAAGCGTTGTCTAGTCTGATAAGTCACAATTTCTGCTGCAATTCTGGATGGTAGGGTCATAAATTGGCATGAACAACATGAAAGGTAGTGGTTGTATAATGTGTGGGGGATATTTTCATGGCTCACTTTGGGTCCCTTAGTACCAACTGAGCACCACAGCCTACCTGAGTATAGTTCCCTTTATTACCACAGTGTACCCATCTGGCTGCTTCCAGCAGGATAATGCTCCATATCACAAAGCTCAAATCATCCCAAACTGGTTTCTAGGGTATGACGCTGAGTTCACGTTGCTCAAATTCCTTCCACAGTCACCAGATCTAAATCCAAAAGAGCACCACTGGGATGTGGCAAATCTGGAGATTCTCATCATGAATGTGCAGCCAACAAATATGCAGCAACTGTGTGATGGTATCATGTCAATGTGGACCAAAATCTCTGAGGAATGTTTCCAGCACCTTGTTGAATCTGTGCCATGAAGAATGAAGGCAGTTCTGAAGGCAAAAGGGGGTACAACTCAGTACTAGCAAGGTGTGCCTAATAAAGTGTCTAGTGAGTATATATTACAGCACCGTGTTTATATAATATATGCATTACACTATTTCCATAACAATTTGCTATGGTAAAATAAAGTAAAGCATCTGCATCCAGAAAAACACCAATCTTTCTGATAACCTAAAATTCCCATTCTCTTGTATGCACCTTGAATCTTTCTTAAACTATGACAAACTATGACCACTTGTTTGGGTTGCTACAATAGTTTCCACCTAATTTTAAATTTCTTTATTTGGAGCGTGTGCTCAGTGGGGCGGTATGATGATGCAGCATGAGTAAGATTCAAGTCTGACTCAGATGAAAAGAAATAATCCTGTAGTAAGATTGTACAGTAGCTTTTTGTTGCTATATTTTCTCAAAGATATCTGCATGGACACTGTCTAGCTGTTTTCACAAAGACACTTATGTTATCAATGTGCAACATTTGCTTTAATTTTACAGAAATTTGTTAGTGTGGGCTCAACTACAAAATGATTTACTGTGATGCCTCTAGTTAAAGAAGAACAAATGTAGAACAGTTCGGCACAGATGTCAGTATTATTAGCTGTAATCTTCATTTAAGTGTTGCTTAATGCTTCAAATACTGAGCTCTGTCTTCTCCCAGAAAGCAGAGAACATCACATCCGCAGGTGATACTCAGTGACTTTTTACACCATGTAATTCAGTATAGATGGAGCGCCATGGCTAAAGCTTTAGAGCTCATCCAAAAGCAGAGGAAGGAAATTGGATTGGAAGAAGAAAAACCTAAAGAAAGAACTAAACACTGTTTTCTTCCATTGAGCAATCAATAGGAAAACAGTAAAGAAACAATTCATTATGCCCCGCTTCTCGGGAGAGTTTTCCCACAAGCATCGGCCATCACAACCAAACAGAAGCTTCACACTAATCCTCCCCCAGGCAACAGCTGAACGCCACTCTGAACTCTGCTCACTGGGCAATCTTGTCACGGTGCAGTTTAACACATCCCACACCTGTGTGTGTGTGTGTGGGGGGGGGGGGTGTCTTTCACCCTCTTTTTAATAACTGCACCTGTTAATGCACCTGTTGAATAATCAGCTAATCACTTAAGAAAATGAATTAGAATTCATATCTCGTGCCTACTAATTCACAGCTAATAACCAATTAATTTGCAATAATTTGAGTGCACAGCAAGTTCATCCATGTTTAGTCAAACTGTACCTTTTACACCCCCCACCCCCCAATTTTTATTCTCCATTTACTTTTTGGTAATGCTTTAGTCGAAAGTGCCTTGTAATTACACAGCACGGAGTGCGTAGTGAATGTGGGTGGTCGCATCCTTTCAATGAGAAAGCAGTCACATAAAACAAACATCCTTTCACCAGGTATATCCACTCTCAAATTTCCTCATAATTATATTCTTTCAGCAGTTCCAAATGAATCACAGTTATTCCAAGCCTGTTATTGTCTGCTGCTGCTGCTGCTCAGGAAAAAAAGATGCAATTACCTAAGGCAGTGTGTGAGCAAATATGTGGGTCACCATTCTAGGGCATGGGTGGAAAGGGCAATGCAGCTCTTTCTTTTCACCGCTCAAGCTCAGATCGTAGGTTACATCTTTGATTAGATTCCTGGCTCATTCTTATACGTTGCCTCGAAATGAAGCATTTTTGAGCCGCTAACCAGAATATGATTGTTATGAATTCACCGGTGAGTGTTTATAAAACTGCAACCAGCCACTCTGTTATGCACAGACTCTGAAGTGAACTTAAATAGCCTTTTGCAAGGAGTCCATGGAAAAAATGACCTTATGTCTCCATTCCTATCTATTGCTGCTTCATTTTCCTGGTTATGAAACGATGGCTTCCCTATCTTCAAGGCTCTCCTCCTGAAAGCATGCAAGCCTCTCTTAAGTTTCACCGAACAGTAAAAAGCAGCTCATAAATTATTCTCTTTGAGGAAACAGACACATATTGAATATTGGCCTGTTCTATGGCCAAATATCCATTCTTCCTAATTTTTATTCCACAGAAACCAAAAGCACAGGACTGCAGATATTTTTTTTTTTTGCCAGACTGAAAGAGCATTTGCTTTCCTTTTTGAGCTGTGCACAAATATTTCATGTTATTTTATATTACTTTAGCCAATTAACATTTCAGCTGAACCACAGGACACAAAATCTGCTTTATTCATCTGATGATTAGTTTTGTGGGGATAAAAATGTTTACACACAGTAGATGCTCAACTGACATTTTTAATGACAAAAGGCTGGATCATTAGAAGCCTCTGGAAAAAAAAACATTTGTACAATGACTGCTTTTCATATTTGTATGCTTTTTATCTAATTAAAGGGGACCTATGATGCTACTTTCCTACACTATATTTGTATTCTTAGACTGTGCTAGAGTAGCACTGTAAGGCACACAAAATAAATTTTTAGTTATTTTAATGGGCCGTAGCTTCTGTTGTTGTTAACGTTATTCTGACTGGCTGGTTTCCTTTAGCTACAATCACACTATATAAACTGAAAATAAGAAAAACATAACTGGTTCTCTCTAAAGTGCACACAGCTAAGTTCAATGTTTGAAGAGGCCACAGTATCTGAGTGGAACTGTGTGTGCACATTATTCATGCTTTAATGTGATAATAATTCATGATTTATGAAGCGTCCTTCAGGAAACTTAAAATCACTGCCAGTTCTATTAAAAAAAAAACTGTCCTTTTGGCTTCCTCTTGATATTAGGGTTGAACTTCCCTGTAGATTTCCGAGCTTTATCACATATTTCTGTGTTACAGTAAGATATAGACACTCACCAGACACTTTGTTAGGCACACCCGTTCAACTGCTCTTTAATGCAAATATCAAACCAGCCAGTCACATGGCAGCAACTCAGTGCATTTATGCATACAGACATGGTAAAGACGACCTGCTGAAGTTCAAACCAAGCATCAGAACATGGAAGAAAGTGGGATTTGGCAGGTGGGGGAACCCTAAGATATGGTGCAAAAAGTTGAGTAAAAAGTATCACAGAAATAAGTCATATGGTATTTTGTATTATGAGCCTCAGTAGATTTTACTTTTGTGTGCTGGTTGTGATCAGCAGACCTGCTCTGCTGCTCATATATTCATTGCTCTTTGTGGATTTCACCAACTGAATTCAACATGATATAAGCAGATGCTTCATGCACTATCATGGCTGATTTCCAACCTCTAGACAGTATAACCCGAATATAAAAGATAAACTGTTGCAGGTAATTTATTCAGCATCATGTCCTCAAATATATACTTGTCTGCTACCCTTGATGCAACCCAACACTGACTACACACATCACAGACTGCTCTCCACCAGTCGCACATAGTGCATCACCAGAATCCTGCAAACTAACCACTTCAGCCTGGACTAAACATTCATGCAACCTTTGAATAACACAAAATTGAAAGATATTTCATAAAAACATAATTCAGCAACACATCATGTATCGATCCAATATAAAAAAAATCTAAAGTTTATTAAGATTTTACAAGTAACCATAATTACCAATTTATCAAATGTCACTTGCTGAGCAGTTACCTTTGAAAAAAACCCCACTTTCCTCTCCTATTCTGTCTTTCTTACATCTTTGTTCATCTCTGAGAGCGTCACACATTAAGATTCTTTTTTCTCTCCCTGGGAAATACAGCAATTGTTCATTTAGTCACCAAGACACAATGTGTTACAAACAGCACCGAAAACAAAAGTTTACCTTTACTAATATCTGTGAGCTGTTTGAAAAGATGAATTTGAAATTACCTGCCACTTAATCTGTTAATCCCCTGCTCTTCTGTAGCACCAAGTAAATGTTGAAGTACTGCAAACACAACTTTGACGTGAGCGCATCACAGGGACGAAAAGGAAAAAGGGTGTGTTGAAGGCGTAAGCAGGTCACAGGCTGTAGTTATTTTCTTAGTACTATTATCTCCATGCCTTCAGCTGGAAGCAATGCCAAGCTGCAACAGATGAAAAATGAACTCTCTTTTTACAGTATTATGTATTACCTGCCTATCAGATTAATTACAGCTCCGGCTCTTCCCAGCTCGCTTTGACCCCCGCTTTAACCCCCTCTTGTGCCCTTTCTTATGCTACTTTCTACTGCTCTGTTAAACTCATGCAAATGCCACAGCCTACCTGAGTATTATTCATCCCTTTATGACCACATCTTCTGATGGCTGCTTCCAGCAGGATAACACATCATATCACAAAATTCACAAAATCATCTCAAATTGGTTTCTTGAACATTTCAATTAGTTCACTGCACTCAAATGACCTCGACAGTCGCAGATCTCAAACCAGTAGAGCACCACTGGGATGCGGTGAATGGGAGATTCACATCATGGACGTGCGGCCGACAAATGTGCAGCATCTGTGTGACGCTGTCGCGTCTGTATGGACCAAAATCTCTGAGGAATGTTTCCGGCACCTTGGTGAATCTATGCCACGAAGAACTGAGGCAGTTCTGAAGGCAAAAGTAGGTCCAACCCCGTACACTTGATTCTAAATCAAAATCACAGGAAAATTAATAAACTAGAAAACTTCCAGGTTATAGTTTTAGCAGGAAAGTATAATTAATGTCTTAGTTGATATTTTCTGGACCCAAACTATAAATGAAATTTAAGTATCACGGCACTATGTGAAATCTCCAGTTCACTGTCACCGGGCATGTTCAGGTTTTGCCCCTTGACATCATAGATTACATATGGTTTACTTAACATTAAAGGGAGAAAGAAATCTGCGCGGGAGTGCCCTTTTCATTTCAGCATCAGACCTGACACGATCTTGTTGTGACTCCGCTAAAACAAACAACGTCGTAACGCACATGCAGCCAACACCCTCAACTGGAGATCTGAATCACATCTAGGTCACACACATATGGGCCGGGCCCACACATACTGTGAGACCCATTTTTCTTCTTCATCTGACACACAAAGTGTGGCCACACCCGATTCTTAAAAGTAACCTTTTGTTGTGAAATGAGGATAAATTCACATCCTGTGAATCAGCTATTTAGAGACACAAAAATTCATGGACAAAAATAAGAGAGGAAAAAAGTGTTCAGCACATGGTGTAACACTCACTACACTCGCTGCTACTAAAAGAGCCTCATTTATGTAGTACATCACTCTTTTGAATGATGAACTAGCGTAAAAGCCTTTCAGAAAGGTCAGTGGTGCAATTTTTAAGAGTATCACCGCAGTGTCATTGAAGAGCTCGCACACATATTCATGCCACAAATAAAAAGAGAGGAAGCAAATTCACACAGTGAGACTGGTCTCAGTGCTAGAAAAAGGAAATCTTTTTTTTTAAAAAAAGGAATAAATAGATTTGAAAAAACAAAATGTCTTAATGATGGCGTAATGGCTCTGAGCCTGAAGCTACTGTGTGCTTTAGAGCAAGAGATCAGCGACACCAGCAAGGCTGATGACGTCTGTAGAGACAGTTATATAACTGGAGCTGAACATTTTGTCTGTCATAGTTACAAGGCCAAAGAGGGTGGCATGAATACCAGTCATACTCTCAGGAGTCATGTGCAAAATAGTTCCACTGACCAAAGGAAGCGAAAGGCAAGCAGGCAATCAGTATTCACATTTGTAACTTGTGCTGTCGCAGAATATACACGGAACAAAAAAGGAAAGGAATGGCCCTGATTCATGATAACAAACCACATGTCTGTCTCGTGCTTCTTTAAACGTTCCAACATTATCTTCTTACTGGAGATTGATCAAAAATTCACAAATCAAAAAAATTCTTAAACAGCAGGTCGGACCGGCAAGTCAAAAGCTTCTAAGCATTCGCGCTGCGATAACAGCAATGAAACAGAGTGAATAAGACTGAGATGCTCATGGCTTTGTCAGCTGCAAAGGTTTGACTTAACATAGTTGATCCAGAACGATAACACAGAGACGTACAGAGTACAGCAATCACATAACATTCATGAATAGCAATAAATAAAACAACCTGAAAAGATACAGGAAAAATAAGTCAGCAACTGCATAGGTGATCATTAAGAGAAGTATCCTGTAAATATGATCTTCATGAATTATAACTGTCAGTTTTACTTTGATTTTAAAGTGATACACGATATCACCTTGCCGTTGCTTCAATAAGCCCTGCAGCAGTAAATGGTGTAAATAAACAATGCCTATTGGCTTTAATCCAAATACTGCTCACAAATATCTCAGATGCATACTGATAAGATTTTATTGATACCACTGCCATCATTGATTATCCTTATAGGTCCCTGTTCTATTGATTCGTTTATTGACTCTTAAACAGATTTTCTGGGTGGAATTAAAGCAGGATTATGAAGGTTTCTGTCACTGTCACAAAAACATTGATATATGGAAATGATAAGGTGTGAGGAATGTGAGTCAATTGACAATTTGGTACACGCGTTCAACTGGAACAGTTCTCACTTCCCATCTGGAGTCATTGTTCTCTGAAATGTGATACCTAAGAATCAAATTCACTGGACAACAGTGTTAGAAAGCCAACAAATATATCTGTGGACTGGCCTTTATGTCGAGTGGATTTTACTTTAGGGTGAACTTTTGCTAATCTTGCAACGGGTAAGTGAGATTTCAAAATGACTCTATGATAGTTTTGACCAAGTAATCTGACTGATTTTATTGGAGAACAAAGATGCATTAATGCCTATCTTTGATTATAAAGCAAAATTTTGCATGTTTTATACAAGCAAACTATCTGCAGGCCAGGAGGGCAACATCTGCAGACAGGCTCTGAAATACCCCAGTTCTCCAGGGCATTTCCAGCTGTGACAGATGTTTTGCAGAATTTGCAAAGAGACAGAGACACGAACATGACACCAACCATGACCTGAGAGCCAGTGCCATACCAAAGCCATGTAACATCGAACGCAATTTAAAAGTTTGGTTGCTGTTGTGGTTCTGACATGTACACATGGGAAATACATTAAATCGTTTCCTGATATTTTCAGTATTTGCTTTGATAACAATATCTTAATGCAGCTTCATGATTTCGTCATCTTAAACATTTTTTGCTGAACAGATGCCATTACCTTATGGCAAGGCACTATTCAATTCTTGTAGCAAGAATTGGCAAAATCAAAATTCCATTATTACATTAGGACCTAAAGATCAGTCAAATTTCAAGAAGTTTGGCATTTTCTGATGGGGTTTTTTTTTTCCAAGTTCAGCTGCAAAAGTCCTCATGTGCATTCATTTCAGCACAGTGTTGCATCCAACATGAGGACAATCCCAGGAAGGGAAGACAAAGAGTTATGTCTGCTACAGGGAATAAGTTCATTAGAGCTACAAGAATCTCACATTAGAGTCCAGATCATTGCTTCCCAGAGTTCAAGTAGCGGACACACATTAACATCAACTGTTCAGAGGATAATGTGTAAATTGGGCCTTAATGGCTGACTACTGCAAAGAGTCCTGTGGGATACCAACTGAAGCAATAAAAAGAAACACAATGAATGAACATTAGACCAGTGAGAAACTGTATTTTGTTCTTATGATTCCAAATGTTCGATTTTTGGTTCCAACTGCTGTGTTTTTGTGAGACTTTGCTATTGACATTGTTGGAGATTTATTTAAAATTCATAGCAACACTTGCCCAGCAGAGCTACCGCAATATTATGGTCTGAGCTCAGTAGGTCTATTATTTGTTTGTCATTGCAAGAAAGGTTCAAACCACATCTCCAGGAAATGAAAGGCTATACTACTAAGAACAGAGCGATGGAGCGCTGCATCAGATAACCAGGCCTCCAAAAATAAACCCAACTGGTATGACCTGGGATGAGTTGGACATCAAGTACTCAGCTATAAAACTATTCCAGGTGACAGCTTCTCTAGGTTGGTCAGAAGGATTTTAAATTCAACTGTGGATTTAACAGGAATCCAATGAAGAGAAGCAACATGGGAGAAATATGCTATTTTTCACACACACATTTACACTTCACATCTCGGCAAATGTTTGATTTTTTTCCATTTGGTTTGTTTAGAGGATGCTATTAGGGTACATAAACTGAATAAAATATATCCAGAGTATATCTGCCATTATCTGTTCATGTGGATCTCATTTTTAAATAAAACTATAAAATCATATTTCACAGCTTTTAAAAGCCAATAAAATAAATTCCTAATCTTTGTGATCTAGTAATTTATGATCGAGTATGAGAACTTTGGGTGGTATCCTTTGCAGCGTAGTATCGACACATAGAAAATTTGGGGGGGGGGCGCTCTACAGAGGGTCCTACTAGTACTTTAAATGAAACAAATTCGATTTTTCCCCCCTGGTCTTTAGGACAGAGGTGAATGTTGAGGAAGAATGTTAAGCAAACCTAAAATCACTGTGTCATTTCTAGGAACTTCCTGTTACTGTAGTTAAAGATTAAATGACCATAATCTTAAAACAAAGTGAACCATGGACAATTGAGACAATTATGAGAAGTAATTAACTCAAACCGCAACATAAACAACAGCAATTCGGCAGTAATGTCACTATAGTCAGTTGTATTTATGGAAATCGTTTTTACATCAACAAGGTGATTCCAAAGAGCTGTTAGCTGAGAACTTGCTGGCATGGTGTGCAGTGTGCCCTTAAACATTTTTGAGGAAACTGGAAACGTGGACAACAAAAGAAGAAGTGACAGATCTAAAAAGACCTACAGCAGAAGAACATTATCTGAAAGTCGTGTCCTTAAGAAAAAAATATCCAGCAAAGAACTGACACAGGACCTGAGAGATGCATCTGGGAATTCAGTTGATGCATCTACTGCTCACTGAAGCCTCATCAGAAATGGTCTCAGTGGAATGGGGACGTTCCTCAAGAAGCCATCTATAAACATGGTGGAGGCTCTGTCGTGGTTTGAGGCTGCATTTCAGCCAGTGGTGTTGGAGAGCTTGTCAAAAGTGATTGAATTATCAACACAGAAAAGTCAGATTTTGATCCAGCATGTAATACCACCTGTAAAGCATCTCATTGCCAACAGCTTCATTATTTAGTATGACAATGACCCCAAATGCACTGTCAAAGCAGCAAAAAGCATACCGGGATAGAAAAACACACAATGGATTAGTCGTGGATTGGCCTCCCCAGATCCTGAACCTCAGCATTACTGAAGCAGTGTGGGATCATCCTGACAGAGAACAGAACAAAAAGCAACCAACATCCAAAGAAGAGCTTTGAATGTCCTTCAAAAAGCCTGCAGAACTATTCCTGAAGTCTACTTAAAGAAATTATAAGAAAGCTGCCTCAGAGAGTTCAGGCTGTGCTGAAGAATAAAGGTGGTCACACCAAATACTGACTTTAATTTGCCTGAAAGACAAATTCTTGCCTCGCTAAAGAGTACTAGAATTGTTCCATTTTCTTCAGCACATACTTCCTGTTTGTGTTCAACAGTGTCACCAAAAAAAACCTCTTATCTTGATTGACACAGGACAAAGTATCTTGCTTTATGTTTCCTCTGCGACAGAGACCACGCGAAACACTTGAAATAACAAGAGCTGTTGTTAAAGGTTAGTAAGAAGCAATGAAAGTCTGGTTCTGATGGAAATTACAAATAGTTTGAATGCCTCTTTGATGTAGTCAGGGTGCCTGTTTCCCATCTCTCTCGGCTTTTTCTACTTTATTATCTTGGACTTACCTATTTAAATGTTTTGGCTGCTGCTCTGTCCAACTAAGCATGCCTCTGTGTAACTAAGCTGGCTAAATCAAAGTTTCACATTGTATTTTTCAAGCCTGCTGTTTTCTGTGGAATATTTTCTACTGATACAGTACACTAAAGACAAAAAGAACACACTGTTTTAAGACTTGAAGTCGATGTCACTATTGAGACAACAAGGACAAAATGAGATGCACATACGCAGAAGGATGAGACCTCTGGCGTTTCAAGGTAAGCAGGGCTTAATTATTTGCAACCTGTGATATTAATCAACCTGTTGTGAGATTTCATTCCATTTCATGTGTGTTTGTGATGAATCATCATGGGTTGAACATTCAACATTCATTCTATGTGGAGCGCTCCTCTGTTTTCTTAAAGAGACAGAAGGCAGAAACGATCCCTTTGCTGTTGCACAGACCTACACCATTTGTGCATGCCCAGTCACACTAAGCAGCTCTAGCAATATTCAGACTAGCTTTCAGTTTAAGCTTGCAGGACATGGCCCAGTAACCTACTTTCCTCACAACATGCTCTGTAACATCAGAGAAGAGGCTGTGTGTCATCAGTTAACTAACCTTCACCACAGCAAAGAGATACAAAAAAAAAAAATCAGAGACGGTACCCCCGAAGCAGTTAATCACAGTTATATGTCAGTTACATGAATCTCCATAAGGCCTCTTGCTCAGTTTACACTTAAAGGTGGAATACATGCCGTCATAACTTATGTTATAACATATATTTATTGCATTTAAATCTGCAGGGGAGAGGAATAAAACTAAAACTAATCATGTGAAGAGAATACATTTCACAAAGAAGATAAAGAGATAGAAAAATCTCAAAATTGCCATTCCACTGAGTATAGGGCAGGATAATTACATTACAATAAATGTTGGTTATTTACTAAACAGATGTATAACATTTGCGGCAGATTTTCTCAAAATCCTGAAATTGAAAGTTCCTTGTTTGACCTACAACACGTCTTAGCAGAACCTTAACAGATTGGGTTTCCCCTTTTTTTCTGTGCATAGTCCCGTGTATCAGGTGAACAGAACCCTACTACCTGACACTCTCAAACCATTCTTCTGGGTTTCTGGGTTAACACAAAAAAATGAAACACCCATATGGTCTGACAGCTGGTCCATGCTCACTCTAAATTTGTTCATCACCCACTGACCAAATTTTTATCCTGAAAGTATGAGAAAGTATGGCAAGTGGAGGATGGGCACCTCCACGGTACCTGTCAGTTATGGGAAGCCAATAAAAGGATCATGATTGGCTCCTAAATTCTGTTTTCACTGTGGCAGACCTTACACCAAAGCAGACCTTACACCATTTTTTCTAGCTCACCCTGTAACAATGTTCAGATTGTCCCATTTACTTACAGGATTAGAATTAGCTGAAGGGAGAAGAAGATAGCATGACTCATGAGGCAGGCCCAAATGTTTTAGCAGCACAATATAAAGAGGAGCATATGGTGCAGTGAACAGTCCAGTTCAGTCAGTCATGGAACAGCCCATCCTGCCCCACTCAGCTGTCAGGACACATCCTCATCACTGCTCACAGCTCCTGGGCCAACCTCAGCACTGAAGCAGCACGCCGGCAAAATGGCACAAGCCTCGACATGAGTATATGTAGATGGACACATAGGATAATCTTTTAGACTATGACAGCAGCACATTTTTGAGCAAAAATGCCCTGGATCCCTGGCTCTGGGTTTTCTTTTGCATCAGGTCCCCAAACACAGTTGTCACTGCCACAGCATCAGTCACTCAGATCAGACATTCAGATGTATATCAAAGCTGATTTTACTAGGACAAGTGTCTTGGCTTATCTAACTCTAGTCTGTTTGTCTCTTCATGCACACCGTGTCCCAACGAAGCCACACTCATATTTCCTTGTTGTCAAAAAAGAAACACACACAACAAATTTTCTTTTTTCAGATGCAATCAAGTGCCTCTCTATATATGGCAAAAACCATCATCAGGTTTCCAGAGTTAGGTCAGTACACAGCTTCACATAATATAATGACCAGAGGAAAAGGTTGCCCACTTATTATATGCACTAAATAGAGAAAGCTTTCTTCTACTTAGGAAACATAAATAATAAAAAAGAAATAACCTAAGCAGCCATGGATATGTGTGACTGGGACATGAAGAAGCAGAAATAGTTTTGTTTGTTTTTGTGCTGCTAGTGTTTTCTCCAAGTCTTTACCTGACTTATATCTGAGTCAGGTAAAGACTTGGAGAAAATGACAGCTACTTAAAAAATATACTTTTATTATAATTATTATTATTTGAAAGTTTGTAATAACAAGTGTAACAGGTGACGACCACAAAGCCGGAGACTCACCTTATTCTGCGGAATAAGGATCCAAACAGGAGCGTGTGTGGGGGGAAATGTCTTTAACAGACAAAAACCCAGAGGTCTTACATTCCAAAAAGTTGCTCACAGATGAAACTGCGCTGCAGTCAGCAAACGATTACTCCCGGTGTATTCAGGCTGCAGCACGCTGCTGATGTGACCCAGCCTACACACCTCACATTTGCATCTTCATTAGAAAGGCTCCTGTTCACGGACAGACGAAGGCTGAATGACGAGTTTCCAGCAGCAGCCAGTGTGCGTCCACACTCAGTCCCGCCCACTGGACCCCATACTATATTAAGTTATGTGAGTGCGCTCAAGTGTGGCTGCAGCCTGCGGAAAGGCGGAGTTGGTTGTTTGACCCCGCCCATTCTCATGTCGTCATTGGAGGACTGCGCCAGCTCAACGGGGTTACCGTAAGGGGGCGTGGCCGGACCGCCATCCAGACTTTCCGCTGTCTGGAAGCGCAGGCGTCTCGGTGTGCAAGTTTAAACAGTACTTTAGATCAAATACCGCGTGGATACATCACAAATTACGATTTTAATGCGCTTTGAAACTTTATATTTTAAAATGTAAAGTTTTTAGGCTGCTTGACACACCACTGGTTTGCTGATTTGTGTGGGTCGTGTATTTTGCTCTCTGGGTCAGCCACAGCCGGTCTTGATCAAGTTTGACTGGTCTGAGAAGTGCACTGCTGAGTCGCACCTGTCACCCAGTTTTCACCTTAGTCTAACAAATCAATAGACGCTGTAGCGCCACCTTTAGTTCAGTCAGGCCGGGTAAGCTGCTTCCACAGTATACAGTCGGTTGAAGCTGGAAGAGCTCATTTAGTTTCTCTCACTTCTCATCTACCATTTCACATTACAGCTATATCATTGTAGGTCACAAATCATGGCACTGGTCATTAACACATGCTGAGAAACAGCAGCTCTTGGCGAAAAGGTTGAGATCTTAGTGGAAAATCAGTAAAATCTGCTTTTAAATGCTATGTTGCGAGTCAAAGCCAAGGGGTCCAAAAGCCTGAGACCTCACTGAAAGTTTTTTTTTTTCATGTACAGTATTGTGTAAAAATCTTGAATCACCCCTCAATTCATACTTTGCTTCCAAGGAGCCAGACTTTCTTGTCCTTTTTTGAATTGGTCTTGAGCAGTAGTTCTCCGGGCTTTCTGAAGGTCTTTCAAAGGTTTTCTTTGGACACTGGCTGTTTTTCTTTCACTCATTTTCAGTCCTCGTACCTGATCATTCTCAGAGGGATGGCTTTATTTATTTATTTGTTAAGCCACTTTATACTGACCTATGATGACTCATTAAAACATAAAAAAGGCACCTAACTCAAGGGATAAAACAGTGTTTTGTATACATATATCCTATCATAGTTTGGGGAAGCATTTCAGCCAGTGGTGTTGGAGATCTTGTCAAAAGTTGTTGAAAAGAACCGTCAGATTTTGATCCACAGTTCAACACTATCTGGAAAGTATTTGATTGGTAATGGCTTAATTTTTCAGCATGACAATGCTCCCAAACACATTGCCAGTGCACTAAAAGTATACCCAGATAGATCATTTTCACAGAGAACAGAACAAAAGGCAGCCAAGATCCAAAGAAGAGCTTTGAATGCCCTTTGAATTCCTTAATTACTGTATTTACATGTATGTTTGCACATATCATGACACCTATTTCCCATTTTCCAAGCAAAAGATAAAGAAATGAGGGGCGGCTCAAGACTTTTGCACGTATGTGTGAATCTGCAATACTTCTAGGGTAGCACGCAAATTGAAGTAAATTTAGGTTACTGAAAAGGTTAAATCCTTTTTAAACAAAAGTCAGCTGAAGCACGTGTTCAGATCACACTGCGGTAGATTTGCTCTGGAGGCTTGCTGAAGTAAATCAACAAGTGGCACTGTATGGAAAAGTTTGAAGCATGGTATCTGAACAAAGTCAGGTTGATCTGGGGATTTAAATATTATGACTCAAGGTCTCAAAGAGGGTAGCATGTAGCACTCAAAAGGTTAAGTTAAAATGACTTTTCCCTTAACATGCCTTTGGACTCCAGCAGGAATGGGACAACATCCCACAGGCCACTACTGACAGTCTGGTGATGTCTGTGCGCCGCAGATGAGCGACGCCAACAGCGGACACACTCAGTACTGAGTGCTGCGAACTCTGATCGCTGACCACGCTGTGTTCGCTTTGTGATAACACACTGCATAAAACACCGGCTGCTACTGAAGCCTGAAATGATACTGAGTGTACACACAAATCGTTATGCTTACACACTGTTGATTAGTTATGAGATGAAATAGAGAAACTGTTTTGTGCGTTTAAAGTGTACTTCTGTTGTAAACAACTGCATCCAGAACATGATCAACCCAGCTGGGGGGG
>JAVDPK010001936.1:316035-353911 GCA_034780415.1 Cichlasoma orientale
CCCCCCCCCACACACACACACACACACGCACGCTTCATCGGTCAAAAGATATGCTGTCTAGCTGTCTAGTAGACCTCTCAGAGGATGTGTGGCAGTCTCTAAACCTGTGCTGAGGAGAAGAAACAAGGCCAAATGCTTTGGGTGGATTAAGACTTGCTAGTATTTCACAGTGGGCTGCATGATGAATCTTGATATTTATGGCAGTAACAGAAGGGTGTTTGTAAGGAGACAAACAGAAGTGAGAATAACACCACAGCATATCAAATTATTTTCAGACCTACATGGCTCCAGATACACACTTTCTTTGTAAGCTCCTTTACAATTGCCTGTGAGAAAGCTTGTGAGTCAGCGAGTCGTTGCACATCATTTTCCTTTACAATTTTCCCCTTCCTCAGTGAATAGCTATTCATAAACAGGGCAAAGACCACAAGACCCTATACGTGAGCAGAAACTAGTCCACAGCATCCCTCTGTGTTGATATATATAATGCTTTATCATAGAGTCAAACCACACACATAAACACACACACACACACACACAGAGAGAGAGAGCTGACTTCAAACAATGACAACGTGAACATAAGCTGCCTATTTTCCCAAAAGCAGTATTTGACCAAATCACAGCACACACTGTTCAAGAGATTTTCTTTTTTTATTCCACTGGAGACCATAAACCTTGAGAGTTTACGTATCTGAATCAGTGTGAAGCCAGAACTCAAAAACCCAAGAACAATCAGTCTGCTTTGCAGCTGTGTTACCGGGCTGTGAGGAGCGCTACATCAACCACGCACTGTGAAAAACAGTGAAAAGCATTTAAAACATTTTAAAAGAAGGCAAAAACAAACAAACAAACATAAACACAAGAACAACAAAAAGCAACAAAAAAAAAAAACCCAGAAAGCATAGGGTGTTTATTTTCACCCTTCCAAATAACTAGTGACCTCACCTTGGTGGTTATTTGAGACCCAGACATGCTCTCAACCTTTCCATGAGTGATTCTATCTCAGCAAATGAATGGAGCTTTTTCAGTTTATAGATTTTCAAAGAACTGTGTGCAGGATTCAGCTTCAGTGTCACACAGATACATTCTGTGGTTTTAAGTGAACATATGTGAATACTACACCATTAATGTTTATGGATGAACCATTTAAATGCATAAGTCTGTGTAATTTGTATACATACACGTGTGTCTACATGTGCTAATATTTGTGCTTTTACTATGGACATATAAAAAGAAAGTAAAAACATCTGCAGGCTGTAAAGTGTGTCAGTGCATCACAGAAACAGATTTAAATAAAAACCCACCCAGGCAAACAATATTAAATTCATTTAAATATATTTCTTAGTAGTGCTGCATCATTTTTAGTAAAAATCACATAATCCAAGAGCCAGTTCATCCAAAAGTTAGAAAGGCCATGATGTTCTTCTTCTTTTAGTTTCTCCCTTTAGGGGTCGCCACAGCGGATCATCTGCCTCCATCTCACCCTGTTCCTGCCATCCTCTCCGGTCACGGCAACGGTGCGTTTCAAAAGTACCCCTATCTCCTTTACCTAACCTATTTTCCTTGACCTCGATGGAAAAAATAAAATCATTGATGTCAAGAGAAGGGGAAGGCGGGTAGGAGAATTCATAAGGACTTAGGAAAAGAAAAGAGCGAAACGACTTGTGTTCTTTAATAAACGTGACGCCGGATGTCCGCCGTCTTGAAACGACGTGCAGAATACGGACAAAAGAAGCGCATCTTACTCCACCACAACGTGTTCTTACCCTTCTGTTTTATATAAACGAGAACAACCTACATTACAAAGGTCAGGGTTTTAAAGAAGGAACATACAGGGCCAGATTTAATAACAGTCTGTGGCAGCGCAATGTCTTATTTTAACGTTAAAAAGCGCTGGATTTACTTAAGAGGCACAGTGTCAGTTTTGTGACTGGGGTATTTTTGCAGCTAAGCATATGGCATAAGTATTTGCAGTAGTTTCCCTTTCAGGGAAAGAATATTTAAAATCACACAAACGCGATTTAAGAATCTTTTTGGCACACTATTTACTGCAAGTTGCGCTAAATCTACTCAGTCTGTTGCTGAAAAGTCAAAACATTTTCGCAGGTTATGGCATGAAATGGGACATGCAGTTGTAATTAATATTTACATGGTGTGCGACACTTTGTCGGCCCTGTTGACCGTTTTGCTGAATGGCTGTGGACGGCATCTTCTCCTCTCCTTTCATAAAGGATGGTTCCATTCTATCCTGTGCCAAGATAATGCACAGGATAGAATAATAAAGGAAGCACTGAAGCTCTTTTTCCTAAGCATTTGGAGAACAGCTCTTATGCTCATCACGCATACTACTAGAAATATAATCAACAGAAAGACTTTTTGTGTGTCCAGATTAAGATTAAGATGAGTGAGATTTTCCAAAGAATTGCAACTGTATATGTAATTGATTGACAACAATTTATTTTAAATCACAAGGGATTTTTTTTAGCCACAAAACGGCACTAGGGATATAAAAACGAACAGAAACCGCTCATATTCTTTCTAATAAATATGAAAACTTGTTTCATATAAATATTGCCCCTGACATATTATACCTTATGGTTGAACAGGCTTCCAGTTCAGTTTTTGTAAAAATTGGCTGAAATTTAAACAAGTTTACTTTTAATATGGCTTCATTGTCATTGAATAAAAAAGTCCGTCCGGTATTGTATTGTGCCACTAGAGGGCGCTAACCTAAAGCAGCAGATAGTATGGGAACAGCTCGGGAGAGGAGGCCATTCACTAGCCTGTTTTAGCTACACACACCAAGCTACTGTTAGCTAGCCGGCGGCTAACCAGCGAGCTAAAACATCAGTTTGTCTTAATGTCGCCTGTCCTACCAAGTGATGGCAAGAGAACAGTGTTCACAAATCGAAGCTGGTGAGTGCCGACCGCGGCTTTAATTCGCGACTAAATATTTTGCATTTACACAGTTTACAGTTGTGTGCTAGGTAGTGAGCTAAGTAACCGAGTGCAGCCCGAAGCTGGCTAACGTTAGCTTGGCTCAGAAGCTACATTAGTTAGTACCGAGCTCATATGCTGTTTTTCTTTTCAGAGCTGTATTACCTCATTGCCAGATTTCTGCAGTCTGGACCGTGTAAAAAAGCCGCAAAGGTAACCTTCCACGATAAGCAAAATAACAACTCATACCGGTTAAAAATCGTCTAAATAAGTAGGGTTTGCTAGCATCCGAGGCTAACTGTGTCTCTGTGTTGTTAGATCTTGATTGAGGAGCTGGAGGAGTATGAGGTAGGTTCAGCTGGACCTTTCTGTGTTTATTCTCATGTGTGGTTTCCGTAATGCTGCCCATCGTGTGGCTTTTGGGGGCCAGCTTTTCAGTATTTTTTGGTCGATGTTAGATAAAGGACCGCGATTCCCTGCCGGGACGAGCTTCGCAATTGTGTGTCCTCTCTGATATCGTGTGTTTTAACTTTAGTTGGTCCCGCAACGATGGAGTTGGGACGGGAAGAAATACAAACGGACCTTCCAAGATTGGGTGAGTGTGAATAGTCATTATTAACTTTTTACTAAAATTTATGTTTTTATTTCGCTTTCAGTCGACAGTCGCCTCTCCGCGGATATCGACGTTTTAATTTAATTACCCATCAAAACAATGTGTTTTCAATGTGCTTATGTTTATTTTAATCCGTTTTAACATGTATATTAGTGTAGGTCTGTTGATAAATAACTATATACAGGCTATGCTATTGTGTGGGCTAGTAGGCGGAGAATGGAGATAAGGGCCGGTAGTGATAGGCTGAACCAGAGCCAGAGAGCTGTCAGTCTTCTTTTGGAGCCAATGAAATCGCAGTTGCATTGGCGAGCGAACCGGAAGAGTAGTAGTAAACTCTTTTAATAGGTTGCAAGCTTTTTTCCCCTCCTCTTTCTGTCCGTCCCTGGATTGTTTTCCAACTATCTGCATGACAAAACCATGCACAAATTATAATAACGAGCAGCTATAAACAGATAGAGAACAATGAAACAGTTGCGGGCTGCTTGTGTGTGATTGCACAGCTGTTTGAATTTGATCATTATCTTTCTTGGAGTATCAAAACAAGCGAGCTAAATGTAATCACCTTAAATTGCAGGAAGTCAGATTGATGTTTTCCCCCCTCATTTTCAGTGTGTTAACCAGTGTAATAACATCATGCAGAACATTTTTAGTTAAATCATATTTTGCAGTCAGAGATTTAAAAAAAACATTTTTAAAATGAAAAATATAGTAGTCACATCAATTAAGCCAACATATGGGTCAATTTTAGCTTAATGTTAATGTTTTTTGTTTTTTTTTTAATATATAGGCTTACAGATATATAAGATTTACAATCCTATGTTGTATTTCAGTATCAGCCTCAAAAATCCACTTCCAGTTGGTTTCAAGGATTGCGGCACTGTCTAGAGTTCTTTCTCTTTTTATGTCTGCTAAACTTTCTTTTAGCAGACATAAAAATGCAACTGATGTGATTGTGTGTTGGATATTTTTATTTACTTTTTTATTATTTGATGTGTTACTATGTAATAATCATCTGCGACTCATACAGGTGATGTTGAACCAGCACATTCCTGCAGACTATCTGCTCCATGTTTGTCAGCGGATAGGCCCGCTTATAGAGAAGGAGATCCCACCTAGTGTTCCTGGAGTCCAGACACTTCTGGGGCTGGGAAGACAGTCCTTGCTTCGCACCACCAAAAGTGAGCATTTTCCTCCCGTCCATCTGTTTGTTTATTTTTTTATAGGCAGTCTGGTCATCTTACCAAGATGATTGCGCTTTTTCTTATTAATGTTTTGTTTTGTTTTTGCTTGTGTGAACATAGTACGTTATTCTTGGCATTGATTGTTTAACCCATTGCCTTTAACATAGGTTGTAGCCACAAGGTATGTAGTGGCTCAGCTGTTGTTGCACTTCACCGAGGACGTCCACCAGAACCTCCAGCCAGCAATGGACGTTCTTTTAATGTTGGTGTGTGAACTGTTTTAAAATTAATTTTTACAACAAAATATCATTTATACCTTTTACTTTCACCTAGATCAGTGGCATAACGTTTTCTATGGCAGTGTGTTCCCTCTACTAATTATTCTTATGTGTCTTGCATCAAGTGTCCATCATGGGTGCTCGCCAGGCCACAGGCACAGCTCGTTTTGGCCAGGTCCTGCCGTCTTCCTCCTACCAACACATGAAGATACACAAACGTATCCTTGGCCACCTTTCTTCAGTCTACTGTGTGGCCTTTGACCGTACCGGTCGTCGAATATTTACGGTAAGAATTTCTCATTTCTGATTACTGTATTTTCCCTTTCTGTTGTATCTTAGTGGTTGCGCTTCCAGGTGTCATTTCACATCTAAGCTAACTACCGAACTGTTCCAAAATGTAAGATAGAGCTTCAGCCGAGGGTGGTTTCCCATGGAGCTGTCTTATTAATTTGTCACTGTTCAATTCTTTTTAGGGTTCTGATGATTGCCTGGTAAAAATCTGGGCCACAGACGACGGCCGGCTCCTGGCAACGCTGCGCGGCCACTCAGCAGAGATCTGTGACATGGCTGTCAACCACGAGAACAGCCTTATTGCCTCTGCCAGCTGTGACAAAGTCATCAGAGTGTGGTGCCTACGCACCTGTGCGCCCATCACTGTTCTGCAGGCCCATGCTGCGTCCATCACATCCATACAGGTGATACTTAAAAAAGTGTAGAATCATTTTACAGGGCTGGACAATTTTTGAAGTATCAGTAAAAAAATGCAGAATTGACCACATCATACAGCATAATTAAATGTTTGAAAGCAAATGAATCTACTTAATGCTTTCCTTTTATATAGCTCACTTTAATCCTGCGCTTGCTGCTACCTTGTTGTGTGAAATACTGCTAACCAACACTGACTTTCCCTCCTAGTTTTGTCCGGCAGTCAGAGGAACAACACGATACCTGGCATCAACGGGTGCAGATGGCATGGTGTGTTTCTGGAAGTGGCACTCGCTCACCATGAAATTTAAGTAAGTACAGAGGCATCTAATGGAGCATGTTGTGCATTGTTGTTTTGTTTTTTTTTTGCTTTTCTTTTAATGAAGATAACCACAGAGCTTTTTTTGTTTGTTTGTTTGTTTCATTTTTATAATTTTTTCCCCCTCAGTGATCAACCAGTCAAGTTTGTAGAGCGTTCACGGCCAGGAGTGCAGGTCTCCACTTCATCTTTCAGCGGTGGTAAGAGTATCTTCTGTTACTTATTCTCAGCTGCTGTGTTCATTAATTACACAACTGTTATGTTTTTTGACTCCTGTTGCTAAAAGTAAAGTAAAATCAGTTCCATAAGCTCTTCTGTTCAGCAAAAAGCTGCTTTTGGTGCTTTTAAGATATTAACTTAACCAGGGCAAATTTCCACAAACACTCATGTAAGAGAATTTCATTTGAGTGTCAGAATAAGTGCAGCCTCATAGTTTTTTTTATTTTTTAAAAGATGTGGTGTGTTTGCAAAATGAAAAGCATTTCATCATTTGAAATGGTTGCCCGCGCAGATACATTTCACTAATATATAATATGACAGAACATTATGATAGGGATATTGTTGCAGGCTGAATGTGTTCTTCTGTCAATAGGTGGTATGTTCATGGCTACTGGTGGCACTGATCATATGATCAGGGTCTACTACCTTGGTGCTGATTCTCCTATGAAGGTTTCTGAGATGGATGCTCACACGGTGAGAAACGCTCACAGAAACAGTAGCTGCATCCTTCTTGCTTCACTCATTTCTGTTGTTTAAGCTTCATTCACACAACTCGAATTCTTTTCTACTTTTTGTGCTTTTAGGATAAAGTTGTAGTCGTCCAGTTTAGCAATAACAGCGACAGGTGAGTGTGTCTGATTAAAATCTGCACAGACCTCAAATAGCTTTTTGTGGTTTACAAGTGTGTGACAGCTAAATGTGTATGTGTCCAGCCTAAGGTTTGTGAGTGGCAGTCGCGACGGCACAGTGAGGATTTGGCATTACCAGCAACAGGAGTGGAAGAGCGCCACTTTAGACATGGCTGCAAGGCTTCCAGGGTAAGAGAGAGAACACTTGCAGTGTGTCGTGATGGCAGTTCTACCGCTGTTGTATTTCACATCCGATGGATGTGTCCCTTTAGGAGCACTGCTGCTACAGGGGACGACAAAGCCAAGCTGGTGGTGACCATGGTGGCCTGGGACCGCACTGACAGCACTGTAATCACAGCGGTGTCAAACTACCTGCTCAAAGTGTGGAGTGCATCTACTGGACAGCTGCTGCATGTTTTGTCTGTGAGTAGCTAAATCCGGCATTTTCTGCCCCACCTCATTCAGTGTAAAATGGCAAATTGGCCTACTTAATTGTCTGCACTGTCTCTCTGTACAAGGGTCATGATGATGAGGTGTTTGTGCTGGAGGCTCATCCATTTGATTCCCGCATCATGTTATCTGCCGGCCACGACGGCAACATTTACATCTGGGACCTGACGAAAGGACTAAAGATTCGCAATTTCTTCAACATGGTAATTGATCTGCAGTAAGCGTCACCCTCCAGTAATGTTTTGTTTTTCACCAGCTTTCAGTTCATATTGATAAATATTTGTTTTCAGATTGAGGGCCAAGGCCACGGTGCTATTTTTGACTGCAAGTTCTCAGCAGATGGGCAGTATTTTGCCTGCACTGACTCACACGGCCATTTGCTCATCTTTGGCTTTGGCTGCAGCAGACCATATGAGAAGGTAACTGCTGGCTGAATCTTGTTTACCCAAAATAATCACCCCTATCATTTCCTCACTTTTAAAGGAACATTTAGTGTAAATATTTAGGCAGCATAGTGGATTTGTGATTACACATTTAGTTCTTTAATCATAAGACTTGGTGTCACCCTGTGGCATGCTGTTCTTGTTCCCCTCCAGATTCCTGACCAGATGTTCTTCCACACGGACTATCGCCCTCTTATCCGTGACTCTAATAACTATGTCCTGGATGAGCAGACACAACAGGCGCCACACCTCATGCCCCCACCCTTCCTTGTGGATGTTGATGGGAATCCTCATCCTCCTCACTACCAGCGCCTGGTGCCTGGACGGGAAAACTGCAAAGAAGAGCAGCTAATACCTCAGATGGGATACATGGCTAACAGTAAGAATCCTAGTCTACTGTACTGAATAGATTCACAGTTGAAACTTCAGAAAAGTGACTAGTGTTTGACACTTGAACTCTCTCTTTGTTACTTAGGCGATGGAGAGTTGGTTGAGCAGGTTCTTGGCCAGCAAACTGCAGAAAATGGAGAAAGCCTATTGGACAATCTCATCAGACAGTTGCAGAATGAACAAGATGAGCGGCAGAATGCAGAGCAGCAGGCAGAAGAGGAAGAAGGTATGTTACTGAATGTCATTTAAGCAGTTTCCCTTTTTCTCTGTGTGATATACAGTATGTTTTTGGCTCTTTCGGCATGCCTGTCGTGAGATTGTGCATGTGAAATTCAATGTTTGCAAAAGTGAACATTAACATTTTTGTTTTAACTTCTTCCAACATTCCATTTTCCTAAGTAACCTATAATCATATTTTAAAAAAACAATCTTATTTTCAGCTGATGATACAGCAGATGCAGTGCCCTCCTCTCCAGTTGTTGCACCTCGCAGAAGTGGGCAGGTGGATGGGGTGTGGCAAATGCAGCATAATGCCCTTCGCAGTCAGGTGGCCACTGAGCGGGATCTGCTGGCCTGGAGCCGTAGAGTGGTGGTCAATGAAGTCCCACATGGGATATTCAGGTGAGGTGTATGGAAAGAATTATGCTATTTTTAAGGAGATTACATAGAAAAGTTTAGATTTTTTAAGCAAGTAGATCTCTTTATCTGTGTGCTTTATTTTATTTATTTATTTCTTTAGTAATGTACGTTTTTGTGTTTTTAGAGTTTCGGAGCAGTGCAGAAAAGCCAAAGGTGACATTGAATGTTCTCTATACAATGCTGAGAGGAAGAAGAAACCAGTAACCTGTGCACCTAAGGTACACAATTTTCTGCATCACTATTGTTGTTACAAGTCAGAAATCCCACATTTGCAAATTAATTCCTGATCTTTTCAATTCCCATCCACCTTTTGGGTTTCATAGAATGATCCGCTGTCTTCACGTCTGCGGTCTCTGCGGTCCACGAAGAAAACTCAGCAGCGCCATGCCTATCAGACCCGATCAGCTCAAATCCGCCGTCCTGGAACTAGGAGTAGAAATCCCAGCAACCGACGTAACTCTAACACCCAGATGGAGTCAGACAGTGATGGAGAAGTATGCTCCACCTTTCTACTCTACATCTATCATCTGAACAATTTTGTTGTGCATGATTCTCAAAATTATTTATTTTATAGTCACTTAGAAAACAGAAACAAAATCAGAAACGGGTGCTATCTGTTAGTGATGATTGATTACACTGAAGGTGTTGGATGTATTTGTGTTAGCAGGCAGAAGAACAGGGGGTGCAAACCGATGCATCCTCAGATGGTGAAGCTCGGTGGCAGAGTGAAAGCAGCTCCAGGTAAATAACCACATTTGATTAAGCAGAATTTTCAAAATACACAGTACATCCGTTCACCCGCCTAATGACCCCTTGGTTTGATTCTCAGCGATTCCTCTAGTGAATATTCTGATTGGACAGCTGATGCTGGGATCAACTTGCAACCGCCAAAGCGATCTACCAGGAGGCCAGTACAGCCTCCAGATTACAGCAGCTCAGAGGAGGATGAAGGAGGTAAGGAGGCCAAGGAGGCGAAGACGAGGGAAAAAGAGAAGAGGAAGAAGCCCAAGGAGACCAAACAGGTGAGCTAACGCAACGTGCAGCTCCGGTATTCACAGTAAAAGCATGTCTTGGTGATTGCTTGCAGTCACACAACATAGGAGTGACAGCACAAGTGTTGTACTTACACATCTAATAAACCATATACACTCAGAAACCCACATCCTCTCTGGGTGGACTTGATGCGGAGGAGTGGCTGCCACCATCTTGGATTGTGGAGATCATCCCCCGCCGTTCTCCTTTTGTTCCACAAATGGGAGATGAAGTAAGGACTGTCACTCTTAAAGTCAAACAGAAAATGTATATTAAATCACACTTTAAAAAAGATTCATGATTTTTTTCCTGCCTTCCGCCAGCTCATCTACTTCAAACAGGGCCATCAGGCTTACGTCCGGGCTGTTCGCAGAGCTAAGGCTTACAGCATCAACCCTCAGAAACAGCCGTGGAACAGACTCAACCTCAGGGTGAGGCAGTTTTATATAATAGCATGTGCTGTGTACCAGCCCTGATGTTCTCCATTAGAGCACAGGCTGTTTGGAGAGCCTGAAAACAGCAGCCAATTTTTGTAACCACCTGAAAGTGGTAACCCAGTGGTCATGCTCACTTTGCACTGCAGTTAGACATGAGCAAAAATTGGCAGACCTCTAAGCTGTCTGCAAAGCCTTTTTTTTTCCCACCCTTCTAATTCCCCATAATCTGTTGGTGTTTTTGTGAATGAAAACAACCCCAATCTAGATTAAACACAGTGTACAGAATACCACAATAATCCTTCCTTACAGGAGTTTGTCCAGTTGCACTGACCCTGAATCTATCCTTTTCTCGTCTGCCACTTCAGGATCAGGAATCTGTGAAAGTGGTTGGAATTAAGTATGAAGTGGGACCTCCTACGCTCTGCTGCCTAAAACTGGCTTTCTTGGACCCGGTCTCAGGGAAAATGACCAATGAGTCTTTCTCCTTAAAGTGAGTATGTGTGATATTTGTATATTCAATATAATAAATAACCACATATATTTCACCACTTTTTCATTCCCACACTCCCCAGGTATCATGACATGCCTGATGTCATAGATTTTCTGGTACTGCAGCAATTTTACAACGAGGCTAAAGAGCACAACTGGCAACCTGGTCAGTCACTTCCCAGCAATCTTGTTCCTGTTTGTACTGCTCACGTAAAATTTTGAGGACTGTTCCTCACATCCGTTTGATCCTCTGTCCAGGTATGAGGTTCCGCAGCATCATTGATGACGCCTGGTGGTTCGGATCTGTGGAGGATCAGGAGCCCCTGCAGCCAGAGTATCCCGATAGCCTGTTTCAGTGCTATGCCGTAAAGTACGTCTGTGTGCGAGTAGCGCTCCCTGTATAAATCGCATCAATTTATGCTGACCTTATGTCACTATCCTCACAGTGAAATCAGATAAGTATCTATAATCTCATTCACAGCATGATTTAGTGGCATATTAACACATTTGTTTCATCAGATGGGATAATGGCGAGCGGGAGAAAATGAGTCCCTGGGATATGGAGCCTATTCCTGAGGAAGGTTGGTAATATTTATTTAAATGTGTATATTATTTTGAAATATGTTGGTCTATTACAGAAGACAAAAGATGCAAAAAAGTCAAATAATTGCACACAGTGAACAACACAATTGTACTTAATAAAACTGAAGCTGAATATAAATAATATATTCTGAAAAGGAACTCATTTCATCTCATTTATCTAACAGTGGTTGTGAATTGGGATTAGAACCCACAGCACACCAAATATTGTCTGCCCTTCATTTCCATGGCCTTATGAGAATAACCATATAAATGACCGGAGTTCAGAAAATATATTATGCAGACATAACTGAGTTGCATTTTCAAGTAAATAATGGCACCACCCTCTTAAACTCTTTACATATTGCTTTCTGCAGCCACGTGTTTTCTATAGTTTATTATTCAGAGACATGGCAGTTATAACAGGTGGCAGTCTAGACCATACCTGAAGATTTGAAACCTCCCTAAAGTCCTTTTCAGATCACATTATTCTGACATTAAGTAGTCTGTTGTAAATGACAGGCTCGTATAAATGGAAATTTTCACATTGCTGTTATTTCTCTTTGGCCAGTGCAGATTTATTATCCCATTTTCTTTCAGTAGCAAAATGGTAACATGGAAAAAATAAACTCTTGTCATTTTAATAGAGTTTGTGTATTTTTATTGCACTCGGTTCCCTGAATTTTTTTACCACGCGAATTCTTTATGGTTTACAGCATAACTTCTAGAAAGAAAAAAAGAAATATTTTTCTGCTTTCTTTTTTCCCGTGGGTTGAACAGTGTACTAACTGCTGTTTAATTTCCTGACATAGCTGCATTGCCAGAACAGGTTGGTGATGGGGTGGAGGTGGCAGAAGAGGAGCTGAAAGCTCTGCTCTATAAGCCTCAGGAAGGTGAATGGGGGGCTCATACACGAGATGAAGAATGTGAGAGAGTCATCCATGGCATCGATCAGCTTGTGACACTAGGTAGGCCCCCAATGGATTGATAGTAGCCTTGCGGCAGGTAAAATCTGACCTTGTTTAACTGACCTTTGCCATGTTTGATGTTATTTGTGTTTGTCCCCAGATGTAGCCAAGGCGTTCGCAACACCAGTTAACTTGCAGGACTATCCTCTGTACTGCACTGTAGTGGCGTACCCCACTGACCTCAGCACCATCCGCAAACGACTGGAGAACCACTTTTACAGGTGAAGCAGCATACATGACGCTCGTTTTTAGCTCGTCTGTTCCAAAGAAAAAGTTGTGTTGTCATAACCTCGGCAGCGGCGGAGTCTGTTCCAAAAAACGTTTAATATTGGCCATAATACGAGAACCATGTGACCTAAGATGTTCAAATTCACACCATAGATGCATACTGTTCAAGCTAAACCCATCAAACTTCACACACTTGTTAAATGACTTGACTATAACGGCACTTTGACCCCCCAACCCCATCCCCCTTCCTCCCATTATGAATCCAGAAAAGCTGAGCATTGGCACCCGCTCAGCTATGAATTCAAAGTTCTGATGTGTCGACTTCTGAGTTTCAAGCACTGATGTGTTCCTCTGCTGCAGGCGGATCTCTGCATTAATGTGGGAGGTGCGTTACATTGAACACAATGCCCGCACTTTCAATGAACCTCAAAGCCCCATTGTAGCAGCTGCCAAGGTGGTAACAGATGTTCTCCTTCACTATATTGGGTAAGACCTGACTGAGTTTCTGCTGTGTTAAATTCACTGATACTTTAATAGCGGAGTAACCATGATGAAAACTCCTAACACATGTTTCTGGTACCTTTATCTACTTCCTCCTTCAGGGACCAAAGCTGCACAGATATCTTGAATCTGTACCGCAAACTGAAGTCTGAGGTCAGCAGTGAAGGAGAAGCTGAGGTGAGACTGATGGGTGTTGCACAAGTGTTTTTTTTTGTTTTGTTTTGTTTGTTTGTTTTGCTTTGTTTGTGTTTGTGTGTTTAGTATTCTTATCCTGCTGAATGTAGGGTTTCACGTTTTTATCTGTTGAGGTCGTAAAAAACACAGATTTTGATTTTTCTTTAAGTAGTAACAGATTTTTATGTGTTCCTATGCAGATTGACTTGGATGTAGACTCCGACACTCCAGGAACATCTACAGGACATCGGGTAAAGACAGTAGTTGACCTTTGACTTTGACAGGATTTTAAAATCGCCAGCTGTTGTCCCAGTCAGTGACGTGCATTTGTCTCTGCTAGGGAGCCATTCCAAATTCTAAGAAGCGTGGTGTGGTTCTGGATGCGAAAGTCTGGCGAACTCAATGCCGAGAGCTGCTGCGTCGAATGATAGCCTCCCGGGATTCACAACCTTTCAGGCAGCCCGTGGATCTCTTTGAGTATCCGGTAAAACAATCAGGATCAGTCTCCATTTGAAATAAGGCTGCAAATGCCACAAAACTTAAAATAGCATTCAAAATGCATGCTGCAAGTGTAAAGCTAAAAGTTACATTCAGATGAATTGCTGTGTTCTTCAGCATTTCTACTCTCCTTTGTTTTTGTTCAGGACTATCGAGACATCATCGACACTCCCATGGATCTGGGTACAGTGTCAGAGACACTGTTAGCAGGCAATTATGAAAATCCGATGGAGTTTGCCAAAGACATCCGCCTCATTTTCAGCAACTCTAAAGCATACACACCTAACAAGAAATCACAGGTGAGTTCTGTTGAAGTACTCCATTATTGCTGAAGTCTGAGAAAGCAGTTGTTTAGTATTTATGTATGACTTTCTTTTATTTCTAGATCTATACCATGACCCTCAGCTTGTCAGCCTTCTTTGAAAAACACATCATCGCCCTCATTTCCGACTACAAGTCCGCCATTCAGAACGAGCGGCGGGCTCGTCAGCGTCTCACTTACAGGAACAGATTGCACAACGGAGGCAGCTCGCCACCTATTAGTCCATCCTCCAGGTACTGAGCCACATTTATAAACACACTGTGCTATCAGATTATCTTTTTCATTCGGCCCCTCAAAGTGTGTCTGCAGCTTCTGAAAACATCTCGGAAGTGCTGACTATAAACTGAAAAAATTAAAATACGGGTTCTTTTCTCTTTAAGGCCTTTCCAAGTGTCATGGTCAAAAAAGTGTCTCAGAACTTTAACTTGACGCTGCTGAAAGCTGCAGGCACCCTGCTGTTGTTGATCATTATTGTATTTTTTATAAATATGCTGAAGTGTTGCTTCGTTCTCTCCCCCCTCCCCTGTCCAGCCCTAAAGGGAAGCACAAGTCAGGGAAGGTGTCAAAGCCAAAAAAATCCCAGACCTCAACGAAGAATCGTTCTCAGAGATCACATCAAGGTACGACTGCACTGTTACGGCTTTCTGTCTTCTATAGAACTATTTGTTGTGTAGGATCATGCAGTGAACTGTTAGTATTAGAGTTGGTAAAGTAATAATTATTTAACAAAAAGTGTCAGAGGGTATTTGTCTCAAAACACATTTATTTACTTTTCAGATTTATTTATTTATTTATTTTAATCAGCTTTAAACGAGCACTTAGAGATGACTGACTTAAAGTGGCAATACATTTTTTATTAATTATTAATAAAAACAGTGGTGTATTTTTTTCATAATTATGTATGTAGCTTTACAGTTACTCATTCTTCAGGAGTGTTTAGAGTATAGAACATGAAAGTCTTCATAAAGAGAAATAATAAAGTACAACACAACTTAAAGAAAATAATCTCCTGTTAATAATCCACTGTTAAAAATGAAATACTTGGAAGAAGGAGTCTCTCAGAAGTTACCGCCACTCAGCACAGCCATGCAAGCCTAGTGGTGCAACCTAACCAGTCAGCCAGCAAAGTTTGTCCCCTCAGTGATGCTGGCAACTTTTCCTGTCTTTAGCCTGTGATGATAACGCTGTGGATCGAGATCGAGCCACAGTTGTGTGTAAACCTAGCGGCATTTGTTTTTTTTAGTTCTCATCATTTAAGAACATTATACAAGTGAGTGTTTATTTGTTACTGACCCAATAATGTGAAGAACAGACAGTTTGACACCTGCACGTCAACAAATCATAGAAAATAAATTAAAATAGATTAATTAAATTTGTATGTTAATCTAGGAGTTTTGGAATTCTAGGAAACATAAAAAAGTCAAATGTGAAAATCTTTGAAACTTTCTGTTGAAACTGTCCCAAACAAAATATTTTTAAAAATCTGTTTTCAGAGGAGCTGAAGAGAGAATGATAGAAACTTAAAAAAAATAACCCCCCCCCCCCCCCAAACCCACACTTTAATTTTTTCTTTTTTAAAACAAGTCCCCATTTTAATCTGTCCATTTGGTCCACGACCACAGAGACCTCAAACTCCTTTTCTCTCAGCTTGTTTATTGATAGTTAGATAATATTAAGGCTAGCATCCCAACAAGAATAAACCATATTCACACCAAACATCAGCAGCATTGTCATTTTGAGCATGCTAGCTAAACAGCCTCCCAGAGCCACAAGCGGCAGTAGACTCTTTGCATTATTTAGTGATGGTCTTGTGTTCACCTGACTTACCCCTGCTAAAACCTTCTAGTATCTTCTAATGGGATTATAGTTGCTTTTGTGCTCTCAGCTTTTTTTGATGGGTAATTGCAGTATTTTTGCTTTAGCTCAGCAAAGCAGTAGTGTAGCAGAGGAAGAGGACATCCAGCCTTCTTCCCCAAGTTCAGGGACGAGCGACGAGAGCAGAAATCAAGGACCACATCGGGTGACCCGCAGCCAAGCAACTCCAGTGAAGAAGTCAGGTATCACAAGCAGTAACTAAAAATGAAGCACATTTTTCCTTTTAGTGTGACAGTAAAGTTACACTAAAATGTCGATGGAAATGAACCATCGCCCTCTTGTTTTTCATCAGGGCACCGGAATAATTTGCACCTAAGTAATGGCTCCAGACAGCGGCATGGCCGAAAAACGCTGCAGTCTGACGATGACGAGGAGGCGTCGGGATCCAACAGCTCTTCGTCAGATTCATCCTCCACGTCGTCATCCTCGTCTTCCTCCTCGTCGTCTGACAGTGAGAACAGCTCTGATTCTGAGATGGAAAAGTATGTGGAAGGAGGAGGCGATCACGACTACAGCAAAGCCCCCTGCCTGTCAGTACGCCTCTCAGCTAAGGGTAAGGTGGCGGCCTCAGGGAAGCGGAGACACAAGGGAGGAGAGGACATGGAACAGAGACCTAAACGAGCACGAGTGCAGCTGCCAGCAGAGGAGGAGGAAGATGAGGAGGCAGAGGATGAAGAAGAAGAGGAGGAGGAGGAGGAGGAGGAAGAAGAGGAGGAGGAAGAAGAGGAAGAAGAGGAGGAGCAGCAGCAGCAACAACAACAGGTGGCTGTAAGACATGAAGAGGAGGAAGAAGAAGAAGAAGAAGAGGAGGAGGAAGAAGAAGAGGAGCCAGATGAGGAGGATGATAATAACAACTCTGAGGTGGAGAGAGGGGTGGCAGCTTCAGCAGCAGCAGCAACAGCTAACAGTCAGAGAGGCAGCCAGTGTAAGTCTCGGCGGGTTAATACACGAAACCAGGGCCGCAGGACAGTTCGATACGGAGATGACTCAGAGGATGATGGCCATGGGTCGAAGGACGACCCTCTAAACCTGGGCATGTCCCGCTCAGGACGGGTACGCCGTATGACTGAGAAAGCCCGTGTCAGCCACCTTATGGGCTGGAGTCACTGACACGTCGCCCCTTTTCAAACCTCAATGAAAGAACTGTAAAACATGAGTAATACATCAGGGATTTTTTTCTTTTTATACATGTCTGTGTATATATATATATAATATATATATAAATATGATTTCTCTTTTTAACTAAGACTGCTTATGACTCAAACTGATAGCTGGTGCTCATAAAATGTTGCCATGGATTTTTCCTCCCTGGTCAACAGAGCTTCAGAGTTTAACGTGGACCCTCTCTAACTGGATTAACTCACCTCGGCCTTACTGCTTCGCTGGAAGAGCCTTTATGACACAACGCTGCTCTTCTCCTCCTCATCCTGTGGTTTCACATCCAAAAACACTATCAAGTCTCCTTCTTCCCTCCAGCAACCTTTTTTGCTCCTGGTCACCAAAGAAGGATGTGAAGATGCCAAAAAATGGTGCTTATATATATATCTTTTTTTTTTTTTTCTACTGAGTAAATCAGCAAAACTGTTGTGGTAGTGGTCACAAATTTAGTCACGTCCACAGGTGCAGTATCACTTAAGGTATCTGATGTCAACATTTGGGTACTTTTGGGTCTTTTCTCACAACAGTTAACCTTTGTTTTCAGAGCAGACATCCAGCTGATTTTGCTCTGTGTAGTTTGGACTGGGGATTAGCAATACTAGGAAGAAGTGGGTAAAACAAAATGACATGTTCTCACCCCAGGGCGTAAAATACTGCTGTTGTATCAGGTGCCACTGGCGTTGGATAGATATGGCCAGAGTGTTCTGGGGCAGTGTTGTCTTGATGCAGGGATTATGGGGTGCTTGATTGCTTTTTTTCCCCAAAAACTATTGGATGCTGGAGAGTGAGTCACAAATTAGGAGACTGGGTTTTGTGTCATGTTTGGGTGCTTCCCTTTGCATTTTGTTTCACTTTTTACTTACTGGTTAGATTTAGACACCAAAAACTACGCGTTTAGGTTTAGAAAAAGGTTGTCGTGTGGCTTAAAAGACGCCGCTTCACAACATTACACCAGTTCTTTGAAAAACAAAGCTTAACTATTGCGTTTAAATGCAACACCATGAGGTCCATAAGAAGCATCTGTATCAGTTGGGAGTGGTAGACTGGTTGCCGTAACCCAGTACATCACCACGCTGTCTCCAAAGGGCACCTTTTGTGTATCTTTGAGACACCGGTGGCTTTGACAGAACAGCAGTATTTGATGCCCAGGAATGGCAGCAGACTCAGAATAGTTTACCATAGTAATATCCCTCTTGATGTCCTTGGTCTGTGAATGTGACAGGAAATGTCTTTCCCAGATTTTTTTTTTTCTCTTTGGTTGTCTCTTCCTCACTGTTTAGATAGACTTGGGTGCTGTTTTTAAGGGTAAAAGTGCTTTATTGTTTCTTTTGGGGGTAAAGAAGCCACTGTTTTTAGTGCTGTTGTTCTCTGAGTGATCAGACCTGTATCCATTCATGGTTATTTCCCTGATACCTTCACTACCCAGCCTGTGCAAATGCAAAAGGGTCCCTGGCCAACTCTCTTCCACAGAAGTATTTATTTTTCCATTGCATTATACTTGGGTTACTTTATCTATTTTGTACTTTTATTAGTAATGATGAAAAGAAAATATTTGCACATTTATCTCCTCCATGTGGCAGCTGAGTAATAAAGATATTAGAGAAATGAGATGAAACCTCATTTTTGTGTAAGAATGTTTGAACTGTGCCACCGGCACTTTCAATTCAGTCTTTGTTTTCTTTTTCTTTTTTTTAAGTTTGTATGGTTTAATAGAGCATAAGTAGAAATCTTTTTCAGCCTGTGCATGATTAAAGTGAAGGTCTCATCTGATTGTGCTTTCTTCTGGTTTAGGGCAGAAGTAGCACCCATAGATCACTGTCATGGTATTGTGCCATTTTATTCTTTGTTTTTAACCACCTTTAGCCTGACGGGTTTCTAACTTTGGGTAGATCAACTGCATACATGATGGCTTTCTCCATGATTTCATACAGTCACTGTGTCTAATTTTCTTTCATAACCTGTGACTCCTGATTGATCTGAACACAGCGGCGTGTCTCCTCGCAGAATGGATGCATTCTTTTCGTTGCACCGATATTGTTTACCACGAATCTTGTGCAGTCCTTCAAGAGAAGGTGTGAGATGACTTACATTCTCATTTCAACACTGGATGCTCTAATTCAAACACACCTTCTCATCCCTCTGTGTGTCACTGAGGGGAGGGGCAGGCCTCCGAGATTCTCAGAGATGAACCACACAAATCAGCATCTACAAGCGGGTGCGCCGAGCAGCAGCATTAACTGGTGTCTTGAAATTCCTATGGTTGAGTGTGAGGCGACTATTCTTATTTTGATACAGTATTTTCATATTGTAGGTGGCGCTTAGTCGTGCCTCAAAGCATCAGATTAGTTGACAAAGACGATAACATTCTCCCATAGGTTGAATAAGCTTAATGTCTTTTATATAATGTTTTGATTGTATGTGTTTTCTTTTTTAATAAAAAAGAAAATGAATTTCTCTTATAATTTTGTCAGATTTTTGTTTTTAGAAGATTTTCCATGTCTGACTGATATGTCCACACTAAGCCTGCACAAGCTTGAAGGGCTACTCGCCCAACACAGGGACTGAGTCATCTGTTGTCTTTATAATGGGTCGTAAACAGCTACCGAAGGCAGAGTTTCTGAATACTGGGACTGTTGACTGTGATGGTAGGCAGTCATAAACCTCACTGAACCATTTGCAACTGCCTAACTGCATTAATGCACTGAAAGCCGGGGTGAGTCAGACAAGGAACAAACAAGGTTGAGCTGTGACGCACTGTGCTCCACCACACCTAGAAACTGCAGTAATGCTGGAGGATCATACAATTTCTAAGTATTCAATGCATAAAGAGAGAAAGGTCACTTTTGCTGTAAGTGTGCCATGTAGGTGCAAAACAGAAAAGGCAACGTGTTATATAAAACACCTTCATTCCTCGACTAAATGATGTGAAATCTACACTCTTGCGATCATCATATGCTGATCATATCAAGTGTCTAAAATGTGATAACAGGCTGTTTTGTTTTTTTTTCATAAATACATGCCTGGAAGTGTGTGTTTGCCACTTGTGCTTCTCCAGGATTCATAAGGGCATGATTACACTCTATAAATACAGTAATGTATAATTGATGCTGGTGTTCTCAAATAGTGTGAAATTTAGAAATGTGCTCGTGGAAAAGTATGGATTATCCATGTTAAAAAACACAACTATAGACAAACTAATCAGCTCTCACCTGACTGATGGCAGGTTCCTGGCAAAAAAAACCTAGACTAAGGATGTATCATGCCTCAGGATATTTTTCTAATTATACACTGCTCAAAAAAATTAAAAGGAACAAAATTATGTGAAAATGTCAATAGATTAAATTACCTACAAAGGGCTGAATTAAAAGACACCCCGAAAATCAAAGTGAAAACAATGATGTGGCAGGCGAGTCCATTTTGCTAAAATTCCACTGCAGCAACTTAAAATGGTGCTCAGTAGTTTGTATGTATGTCCACGTGCTTGTATCCATGCCTGACAATGATCCCAATGAGACGACGGATGGTGTCCTGGGGGAGGATCTCCCAGATCTGGGCCAGGGCATCACTGAGCTTCTGGAAAGTCTGAGGTGCCCCCCTTGTGACTAACATGAAAATAAAGGGAGAATAACTCCACCCAGAAAGACCACAGCCAGCTGGTGCAGTTGAACCCGGGACCTTCAGCACCACGCTGCCCAATGATACTAATAATTCTGATGAAGTCTGTATACTGCAGACTGTGTTAGTGTTAAATAGAACCAATAGATGCAGCAGGAAATAGGGCTATCACAGTGTGAGATTTTCACTTCACAATAACCATGATCCAAAAAATGATGATCATATCTCAATATCTACATTTGGAAAGGAAAAAAGTAGCAGCGCCAAATCCGTCTATAGCTCCGTTTGTTATCTATTGTCTTCTTTTGCTAAATTCATTTAAACATCTAAATTCAAGTCCATGGAATGAAAGAGTCTGTATCCATAACTGTACTAAAGGATACAATTACTTTTACAATATTCTCATATTGCCCCGCTGACACAATAACAATGTTCTTTTCAAAACGTTATGATTATCATCAACACATGTTGTTGTTACGGCACGCAGCCGTAACAACATGGTGGAGAAAAGTTTAAATATCTTTTCAAACTGCATCGTGTCACAGGGGCTATTACTCTTTGTGCAAATTTAAAAACCAGGAATTTTGTTTGGCACTAAAAAAAAAACACACAAACAAAAACAAGCCTGTTGTATCTGAATATAGTCATGAAGTAAACCCAGAGCTTTAACCCAGCATTTAAAATTACAATAGTGCAAGTCTCCAGACAAAGAGTGGTTGTGTTATATTTATTATCACAATAACACAACAATCTTAACAACTACATATCATAACAGGGACATTTCTCAACTGGCATAACAGTTCCTTAACAATACACAACAAACCCAGAGTCTAAAATAGATACAACCACTACATAGTGCACTACCGAGTATTTTAGATGTGTTTGATACTTAGTTGGAGAATCACAAGCATATCCAATATCTTTATTACTTGACAACATCTAAGTGCATTTACATTGTGCTTCGGTCTCAGTGTGAATAGTCCACATATCCTAACCTGTGCTTAAATTGTCTTTTTTTTTTTAAATACTGAGTACATGTACTATGCATACACAGTGAACAAACACACAAAGACAGAAGTGCAATAACTGCTGGCTGCACCGTAGACGGCTTAAATAATTAAAATGAGCAGTAACATTTTTGCACACAATAGCAGGCACAGCCCCGACTCGACGTACATCTACTTCGTCCACTACAACAAACAGCTGTCAACACATTATACAAACACAAAGTCTACTCAGCCTGTCGACTGTGGGAAAAGGGATTCAACATGCTGCCATTTTTCAGCTTTTCTCCAAAAATTAAAAAGCAAGACAGCCAAACCCTTAGTCACAAATCCGTGAGGAAAATCCTCCTGATGTTTCCCTGACAAGGAATAGGAGAGTTTACTTCAAAAACGCAGGAAAACTTGAATCTCATGTTGGTACAGATCTGAGTTCAGAATTTTACACTATGTCATAATGAACACCAACACACTAAGGAACGCACAACGACACATTCTAAGAACATAACATCTGTCACTGAGCGTGAGCAGAGGTTTGGTTTGAAATTTCAAGGGACTGTAGAAAAATTATTAGGTGAGAAGAGAGCTCAGAAAACATTGTTCTGCCTTCCTTGTTGTTGCCATTGTTAATATAGGTTTATATATAAATACTCTATGTGAAAATAAAAGATTAAAGGACTCTGAAAACATATTTTAGCTTTTAGCTCTTATAGCGTGGATGATAAACCCAGCTCCAAAAAATGTAAAAAAGCATCCGAACTTTTTCCAGAATTTTGGATGTTTCTGTGTCTCTCTGTTGCCCTTCTTTCATATTCCTATAGAGTAGGGAGTGCTCTGTTTGGAAAAGATGCTATTATGTATTTACATGAGGATTTAACAGCACTGGAATCAAAATCTGTTGCTGTTTGCTTTGCTTTCTTTGAGATTCCACTGTCAGTCAAATCGGATTAAATCACAGCTTCGGTGAAACAATATTTTTGGATTCGGCAATAATGGGGCCGAGACGCATGGCAGTCTGCAGGTTAGTTACCAACCAAATCCATCTGTCACACAAAGAATCCGGTTAAATGGCGACATTCTAGCCTCTTTTTGTTTGTTTGTTTTTGTTAACTGTGAGACATTATCGTACCTGATATTCATTTATTGTGTGGATGTCCTAATTCACTCAAATTGGTCCTTTTTTTATGCCAACTGTGTAAACTGAAGCCAGCTTCAGAGTTTTTGTTTCATACTTAATATGACGTCTTCTCAAAACATTAGCCCTGATGCTTTCTTGTATTTTCTAAGAATATGAATTACAGTTACAGAATAAAAGCGTGTTTTTCGGGGGCTTTGATGTGGAAGGTCTAGTTTTTTGTGTGTGTTTCTACAAAGGCCCCCTTATCAGCCCAATAACGTTTACACAGCCCCTAATAGCGCTGAACTTTTGAGCTCTCTAAAATGATTTTGTTTACAATCACAAACACAGAACTCGGCTACAAGATCATGAAAATACCACAATAGAGTTTGTCTAATGTATTCCCTCAGTAAATGCTGTCCTATTCCTCAACAGTGAATACACAGATATTAGTCACGTGTTTGATTTTACTCTACGAAGGCTGATGATTTACAAAACAGCTATATGGGAGGTTTAACCCTGAAGAAATTATTGTGACCCAAACTAGGATTTCTGTTGCCAACAGGTGTTTTTATATGTTAGAGAAATTTATCTTCTAGCCATAAAGAGAGTATCACACGACAATGTGCTCAACACGGGATGGTAATTGGTTTAGAGCTCCACCAAAACGCAGCTGAAACTGCCAGAAATAAAGTCCCTCGGATTCAATTCGATCCTCTTCACGAGCTCTCTGAAAAGTGGGTTCCTAGCGTTTCTTTCCTTTTTTCCAAAAGTGTTCATCTTGAAAGGGTGACGTGCTTTGATTCCAGACCCCTTGCAGTTCTGACCTTTCATCGCATAAGCAGGAGGGATTTCAAAACATTAAACACCACTGCGCCCGTGGTTGTTTTTTGTTGCTAAAACTTGCATTTGTGCCTCTGCTTGCAGAGCACCATGCTGAAAGCAGCCTGCATGCCTCCCTGTTGGCATTTCAACATTGCTACACCAGACCAGTCTGCATGTGGACATGTAACGGGTACGGGTGGTAGACGAGCGGTGGTTGGGCCTGAGTGATGAAGTAGCTGTTGTAAATGGGCTCTGTCATGTACGGAGCCGGCTGATAGAAACAGGTCACGTTGGCCGTGTTGGGGATGGCGTTCTGCTCGCCCAGCACCCTCAGAGCCAGAACTGTGATCATATTGAGGGTCTGTCTCCTCTCGTGTCCCATCAAACACACCGTGCTCTCATCTATCACACGCCGCAGGGTCATTAAATAGTCATACTTGCTCGTCTCCTCGCTGCCGATGAAATGGCACTGCAAGTAGGCCTCAATCTTCCGCTGCTGCTCGCTTACATCGGGAAAGTCGATGAAGAAACGGGAGCACATGTATCGCTCCAAGGACTTTATCTCTGTCTCGCTGGCTGGCCGGAAGTTCCTCACCAGCAGGTCGCTGTATTTTAGCAGTCCTCCACCTCTGATCTCCTCTGGGTTGTGGGTGGCAATGAGGCGGTTTCGAAGGTGATCCATAGCCTGATCAAAGTCTCCATACATGCACTCGGCTTCGACAGTGATGGTGGGCTGCCCGGCTTCACCAAGCCATGAGCTTGGCCCACAGCTGTTTGGGACAGTGTCTGCCAGCTCCAGTTTCTGCTCATCTCCTTGAGGCTGTGAGGCTCCACCTACTGCACATGAACTGCTTTGAGTCTTTGAATCAGGAGGCTCTTTTGGGTGTTTAGGCTTAACAGTTTGTTCTAAAGTTTCACTGGAGCAAGTCCCATCCTGGGGTGTACTGACTGGACTGTATGTGGGAACTGTAAGGACATCTGTACCCTCTGAGTTGTCCGTTTTGGAGCTTGATGTATTTGAACTGTGAGCTTGAGGACTATCCACCGCGGGAGGTTTCTGCTGAAGTTGTTTAGGTATTTCTATGGGTGGAAACAGCTGTGTGGTAAGGTCTGACAGATCAGTTAGTAAAGACCATTTCTCAGGCTTACTAATCAACTTCCGTGACATTTTTCTCTGTAGTTTCGGTGAGGGGCAGTAGTCTGGCACAATATCCGGTGATGTGCTGCAAGATTTTTTAGCTGGTGGAGGAAAGGAGAATTCAAGATTTGAATCTTGTAGGTTTGGGGTGGAATCCGTCCTGCAGGTTACTGAGTCTACTTTTAACTTTTCTTCACAATGACCGACATCCTGTGGAGCCGACTTTTCAGTAACAGCTGTACACACTACAGGCTGGGAAGCTTGTGCCTCACGTAGTTCTTCACTACTCTGTAGCGTTAAACATGCATGTGTCATCAGAGGATCCTTGATATCTGCAAATAAAGTTTTAGGTGACGCAACTAGAGGATAGTCACTTTTAAACTGTCCTTTCTCTTCTTTGTTGTCTTCACACAGCTCAAACACAATTTCCTCCTCTGAATGTACATCCTCAATGCCCTCCACTTCCTCTTCCTCCTGCTGTACGTTTATGTTCTCAGGTTCCAAGACCTGCTGCACCTCGTGCTTTCCATCTACATGCTCGACCTCTTCCCGTGGAAGCTCTTCCTCAAGCACAGAAACAGTTTCATCCTGGCACGTATTTTCTGTGCTGGTTCCCACTGCAGAATCTTCTTTAATATCCTCTTCAACATTCTGAGGAATGTTTGGTTTCTCTCGTCCTTTGTTTTCGCCGTCGTCGTCTCTTTTAGAGGAAGGCCCGGCGTTCAGTGCCAACTTCCATTCTTGTTTCCTTTCATTCTCCCAGTAGGACTCAAGCATACGATCTAATATAATTTGGAAGGAATCCACACTGAACTCAAACTGTCTTCTAAGGGAACTAACAAATCGAAGCCCTACGGTTTTAGCCCTGTTGTTAGAAAGTGAGATAAGGCTCCATCTGTCATGCTCAGTGAAAACTTTCACCATCTTTTGTACATAGGCTTCCTTCATTGTCAGGCAGGTGATCTTCCGTCGGTTGACTCCAGAAGGGAGAAGGTCTCGTAAGCTGCCCAGCACCACCTCCTTAATAACTTGGAAGTCTTCCTGCCTCGGAAGCTCCACTCCAAAAATGATGTCTAAGTCTTTGTAGCCGAGCCCGTTGTCTTTTATGAGGACGTGGCTGGCAGTCATGCCATTGAGGCGAACATCTTTAACCTGAATGTTCCTTTCAACCAGTCGGTCCTTCACAACACGAATGATGTCTTTCGCTCTCACCTGCAGTGTAGGAAAATTTCCTCGCCCATGGATGGGGATGACCTCAGTCAAGACTTTGTCAAGAGCCCGAACTTGCTCCAGGGTCAGGTTGTGGAACCTCTTCTCTGTTTGAAGCTCCATGGTCTTCACCTGTGGAACAGAGTTTTGCATCACATTACGGCTAACATTGGCTAGTGACCAGATTGAAAAGTAAAAGAGATTAGAAGACATAATATCATGTGAAATGTGTACTTTTTCATCGATTTGTATAAGTCACTAGCACTGAGCCGTTGTTCTCTGTGCAGCCCTTTACAACGGGCAGTATGCATAGAAAGGTTTTATAGACTTGGCTTTTGCCCCTTTGTTTTCTTCTCCTCTGGAAAGTGTTGTATGTCCAAAATGCACTCAAAATGAATAAGTGTGCTAAAGGCTTTTGCCAGCCTCATTCCTCTCTGATTGCAATATGTGCCAATTATTTATTCGCTGGATTTGAAATTCAGCATTTCAGCATCAGGGATAATGGGCAGCTCTGAGGACTGAGCGTGTCTCAGTGATTAGCATGCCTAGTCTGCTGCCACTAGATGGCAACAGAATTGTAACATATGGCAAAGTCAACTAAGTGGCATAGGGAGAGCTTAAACATAAGCCACTGATGACGCACTGTAACAAATTACATTTCCCATATTGTGCACGAGATAATCCAACAAGTTTATCTGCAAATAAAAATATGCTCTTACAAGATTATGACTGAATGTGCTTGCCATAAAACTAGCTACTAATCAAATGCACAGAGCAAATTTGTAACATTGTTCCTATTTTACAATCCCTCCTACACTGAATTGGGGCATTTTTCTCCCGGCCATGGGCACCACCAGCTGCTTCTCACACCATTTTACTTGTTGTTCACACGAGATAAATATTCCGTAGTCGCCAAGTTGAATTTCTTCCATGATTACGTGTCCATCTGCTAGTTACAGGTGACTCACCTGTCTGTCATTTAGCAGTTGAGAGGTAATCATGGAAAAAAATTCAACTTGACAATTGCAGAACCTGGTTGGTCTGTAAGAGACGAGCTGGATTTGTCTATTTATAATGCAGGTATCTGAGGGAGTGCTGAAGTAAAGGTTTTCATGCATAATAAATACATAATAAAACAGGGCTGTGGTTCCACACCAGACTGCATATTTTTTGCTAATATACAGCATTGTGTAAATATTCCTGCTCTTTTAATGTCACAACAAATCGCATCTGAAATAGTTTTTGATAAACTCTTCAAATTAAGAAGGGGGCAAAGGGGAAATGAGTAAGAGGGGGGGGAAAGGTGGTCTGCGTCATCATTAATGCAAGCTGACTCACTCTGTACAGAGACAAATGTCAGAATTTAGCCTGTTACCAAACACACACCACAGAGAAGAGCTTCAAATTTAAGTGTGTATCTGCAGTAAAGAAATAGGTACATTTAGCTTATTATATACTACCACCATTTCTTCTTCTTCTTTTTTTTCTTTTTCTTTTTTTTCAAATCTAAATGAAAATCAAGCTATTTCCTAAATCCTGGACAGGTGAAGATGCATCAACTTTCAGGTCAGATACACTTAAAATTAAAGTGCGCTGTTCTTCATATGAGATTCTTCTATTATAGCTCCTTATATTACTGTTATATTATTGTTTAGATAAAGATTTTAAAAAAAAGGGAATTGTTGAATTTTAACATATTAAATCAAATATGGGCATAGTGACTAAAGCTTAATGAAAATACCCGTGTTACCTGTGTATGTGTTTTAATCCAGTTAAACAATGAAAACTGAGACACAAACTGTGCCAATTTCATTCACATAAAACTGCACTTAGTGAACTGTGCTGCGCACAGCGTGTGGCCAGCCTTCTCCTTCCTCTATCCCGTGTTAATATTTGACGGTCATCAGTGCAAAATGCAGTCAGTGGCAGCAACTCAGGGCACAGGGAAGCATGGCCCACAGCAGCCTCTAGTGAATCTCAGGGGTTACATCAGCTCGGTCCTGCAGCAGGACTGCTCCTCTGCCACTTGGCTTCTTTATAGATAAGACTATATGACTCATACAGCCACTGAATGAAGCATCACACGTTGGCTCCCCTGGATTGTTTCTCTGTGCGCAAAAACGACACAAAATGCACCACTTGCGGTGGCATTATGGCTGTGAAACTCATGAAATATTTAAGCAGAAAAGCTTGTGAATGATTGAAGCACAGTCCAGTCTATATTATTGAGCGCATAGGTGGTCGTGATGTGGGGACATACATAGACTGCTGGTGGACATTTTTGCTTGGATCAACAACATTTTGCTCTTTAATGTTTCATCCACAAAGCAACGTGTTGTCCTCGGAACTTAAAATGGGTCCCAAATTAGTTCCAGATGTGACCAGCATCTGGATTTTCTGGTCCATTTATAGGCTACTAGTTGACAAGTTGACAGACAGTCTAAGTAAATGAACAGGCCAATCTTTTTGGCTGAAACTGAGCAATATGCTGAAGGAAGGGGGGGAAAGAAGAGCGTTTACTGCGTTCTGCCAGCAGAAGAGATAATTATACATTAAATATAATTTTAAAAAAAAACTCACCTGCTTCCTGGTGGAAAGTAAAGCCAGAGCAGAGACAAAAGAAAAAAAAAACAGTGATGTATCCAACAGGTTTCTGCGACCTCGTTGGAAAGGTTGATGCTGAAGTTATAACGCGGACAGTTTCCTTTCAGCTCAGGAGCACTGTTTCCATGGCAATCAGGCGTCACGAAATTTACGGTAAATCACGACGTTCTGTGTCTTCCTAACTGCGAGTGACAGCCGCTCAAGTTTGAAACAAAACCCGAATCTGAGAGCTGTCCAAGCGCATCTCAAGTGTTTGCTAAAGTTTGACTTATAACGGTAGAGCATACCTATATGCCAAGCTGAACTACCGGCGTGCCTCCGCACTGCCGAGCTGTTGCGGGGTGAACATCACATCAGACGGAGTGAGTCATCCTCTCTCCCAGCCGTGATCCACACCGTAAATCTAATCATCAATCAGCCGCTTTCACCGCCCACCGCTACTCCGCCTCTACAGCGCCGCGTCCGCTTCTATGTCTGCGGTCACTCAGTCACTGTATTCAGAGTTTACTCGTAGAAAAAAACTGCAGTGTTTTGTCGTTTTTATTTTATTTTTATTTTATTTTCATTCACATTTCGGGAAGGAGGGGGGCGGGGGTGTCATTGTGACGTTTGAAGGAATACCGTCCACGTGACGCTGACGTCGTTCATATTTTGGTCAGACATCAGGAAGTGCGGAAGAAGACGAAGCCCGAAACCTGAAAAGGGTGAAGTTTTATTCATAAGTTTTGTTATATTTAACAAAAAAGTTTTGGTAAGGATTTTTATAGCGTAATTGTTGGATTTACGAAGAACCGCCTCAAGATGCCCAGCATGGAAAGTATCCTTTTAAAGCGCGGTGAGAGAGACTTGGTGTTGGGTTAACACGGAGCTAAGCGAACCTAACACGGTGTTTTTCGACGAGACCGCTCAGATTAATGCGAAACGTCGCGAAACATGTTTGACATTGACCAAAAACACAGGCAATTATTGAATAACCTTAACGTTTTATCGTTTATATAGGCGTCGTATCTGGGCTGAAGGCCTTCAAAGCTTACGCTGCTAATGGAAATAAAACAACTGGCGCTTTGAAGTTTGCGTGTCAGCTAGCAGCACTCCGAGTAATAATAATGGTCTCTCAGGAGCTATACAAACATAGGCAAATTATTGGAAAGTCCACAAAGACCTGTTATATAACCTGTCTGTCACAGTAGAACTCCTAAGAGGTTAAAAGAGTAAAATAAAATCAGATATTTTAAAATGTAATCCAGAAATACATTGGGATTTTAAGGCCTGTACTAACGTATTAGGCGATTAAAATCCAATTCATATAGATTAAATAGTATTTTTTAATAAAGCGTAACCTTGATGCTAATCCATTTGACTAGACTTAGTTACAATTCTTTGCAGTCAAACATGTGGTAAACAGGATGATTTACAGTTAACTTGTCAGTGCTCTCTTGTGGATGGGCCATGCAATGGTGATACTGTTTCAGTCTGCTGGTGTAGCGCCACTTTATCTACGTACTCTTGTTAAAATTGGAAAATAGATAGACAAACCCAGTTTTGGATCACTAACTTGTGAAAACAAACTGTCTTTGAGCACCAGACTGGGGCTCAGAGGTCTGACCGATCTTTTTTTTTTTTTAAAGGTCTGAGATCATCAGTCACCTGATGATCTCAGACCTTTATTATCTGTCGGTCACAGAGTTACGCAAGCCTGACGTAGAATAGACTGACTGAATTGCATTAAGCTCTCCTGCTAAACTTTAGGCCTCAGAACTGGTTAAATACATGCCCCGGCAATTCAGTTTTGATTTGCTGCTGTTCTTCTTGATATCAAGTTTCTGCTTGAAACGGTTCTGCATATCTAAGTGTATGTCATGCTGGAGTGCTTAGTCTCTAAAGGCCCCAAAAAGGCTGCAGGTTTATTTTGTATTTTGTGTTCATTTATTTAACTGGAAACTTAGTGAGATGCAGTTTTTTTTTTTTATACCTTCCAGCAGTGATTTATATACCTCCAGATAAAAAAAAAATCAGATAACAGTGCTTTAGTTTACCCAGAATTAAAATCTTTGTTTTATTATGAACAGTCTTTTACAACAGTTATTTCAGGGTCTTCTACAACAGAGTTTGAGCTTAGGCAAGTGAGAAGACTTGCCAAGACTTGCAGCTACTAGAAAAATGATCAAAGTGATCAGGTTTGCTGGTTTTGTCTGGGCTTTGTTGTTCTTTAACTTGTTTTACCAGAAAATCTCTTCAATCTAAAATTTGCCGCCAAAGAACTCCAAAGAAATTCCAAGAAATGTGACAAAGAGGAAAAACTAGAGAAGTCTAAAGTCAAGAAGGTAAGCAGCCCTGACTCTGAAGCCAGTCATAAGTTCATGAAAGACTGCTCAAGATTTTACTGAAGCTCATTATTTTTTATGTCACCCCCAGGCCATCCAGAAAGGAAATATGGAAGTGGCGAGGATCCATGCAGAGAATGCCATCAGACAGAAGAACCAGTCAGTGAACTTCCTGAGGATGAGCGCCCGGGTAGATGCAGTTGCGGCGAGGGTCCAAACTGCAGTCACAATGAACCAGGTGCACAGCATTCTGCTGTAGGCTTCGGAAGACCAGTTAGAGACTGAAGATAACATTTCAGTCATACCTAAGCTTTGTTTGTGGGCATTTTACTGATGTGGTGGTTTTCTATCTCAGGTCACAAAATCTATGGCTGGAGTGGTGAAAGGCATGGACGCCACTCTGAAGAGTATGAATCTGGAAAAGGTAGAGCAGCCTACATGTGAAACAATGTGATCTTTTTATTGATAAAGAACTGATTTAAAACAACTTTCCAATGCTTGTTTTCAGATTTCAGCTCTCATGGATAAATTTGAACACCAGTTTGAGACTCTGGATGTTCAAACAGCCCAAATGGAGGATACCATGAGCAGTACAACAACTCTCACAACACCACAGGTGCTGCTTTATTCTTATATTCTTTCATGGTGTCAGACATTTAAAGACTTGAAGCTTAAACCTGCTGCGTCGTGTGTATTTCAGAATCAAGTGGAGTCGTTGCTGCATGAAATGGCTGATGAAGCAGGGTAACATTTTCAGTCTTTGCAAAATAATTAAATCACATTTACCATGTGACGTGTTGTATTCATATAGCTGTACAGATACAGCTGGTGTCATAGATATAGAGAGATATTATCAGATGTTTTATACAGTATTATGAAAGCAAAGATATTTCAGTTTAGTTTGAAAGTGTACATTTTACATGTGCTTCTTGCTTAGATTGGATCTGAACATGGAGCTGCCTCAAGGACAGACGGGATCAGTGGGTACCAGCGTGGCCTCTGCAGAACAGGTACACATGCTTTTAAGAGCATATTTGTTACTGCTACAGGGTGCAAGTGCTTGCAAAATTGTAAATTGAATGTTTCTCATGTAAATGAAGCATAAAAGAAAGAAGTTCTGTTTGCATCCACCAAACAAAGACTGCCTCATCTTCATCCTCCTCATTCAGTGCCTGTCTTTCTCTTTTTTTTTCTGTCCCTCTCTCGTCCAAAGGATGAGCTGTCTCAAAGACTCGCCAAACTCAGAGATCAGATGTAAAGAGTGACTGCAGTCAAATGTCGCCTGAACAGGACTCTGAATCATCTGTACACTACCTGAATATAACTCTCCAACACCTTTTTATTTACATCATGTCTTCTTTTGTTTTTACATCTCACGTGTCTCCTTTGAGGGGCTGTTGTATCATTCTTGGCCCCTGTTGGTGATGTGTTTATGATAACATCACGTTATTAAAATGGTGTATGTGGTCTGAAAAATATATGTATTTCTTAAATATATATATTTACCAATAAAGAGGAAGTAATTTAAGATTATTGTTAAGTATGTATACTTAAGAAGTCCATAAATGGGGGAAACGTGGCAGGAATTACCCCCTATTTATAGGCTAATTTCATATAGTTGTGGTGAAATGATTAAAGTTTCAGGGGATAGATTTCAACCTTTGCTTGTGACTGCATGATTGCAGACAGCATTTATACATTTCTCTCTTCTTGATATCAAGGTGTAGAAAACCTCCCCAGTTATTGGTGAACTGACTTCTTCTGTTGATTTATTATATTTTGTTTGTGTGAAGATCCTGCAAGATTACCCTGAGTTTTTTTTTCTGGTCGTCTTCAGTATTCTTACTGATTATTTGGGAAGGGGTTCAGAAATTAAACAGTAAGTAAACAATAAAATTTTATAATGCTTGCATCTCTTTTGCTTTTCAATTAAACCAATTGATCTTCTTCTCAACTATAAATATTTCATTTTGGAGTGAAATTCCTACTTTCAGAAAGAAGTGTGGATTATTTTGTATCTGTCAGGAGTGAAATCTGTCATTTATCAATATAATAAAGGCACCAATTTGTAGCTATGTCATGTGGCTGCTGCAGAAGCTCATAGAAACCAAACATTAATATCCAGTATTAAACATTAAAAATAATTTTTTTTTGCCAGTAAAGAATACACAGGTGCATAATATGAATATGTAATGTAAAGGATGATGCCCATTATCTCAGGTGTTTGTGAAGTGCCTCTACTGTCTACTCACTTTAGTGAGAGATTTCCAAATGCAGATTTCCTCTTCTTGCCAGTCAAGTCTCTCATTTTCCTCTCAAAAGAAACAAGTGGTCCAAATGAGCTGTTCTGTCTGTTCTCCCTCTCGGCAGTCATTCTATTTCTGAATAATCAGCTGGACTGTATGCAGAGAGGATTAGAAGAAATCCAACACTGTAGACTTTAAAATTGCTCTACAAGAAAAAAATCTTCAGCTGTCTTTTGAGATATGTCAAGAGATTTGTATAAGCTGTCATATAGATATTTGCGTTACATGAATGGGCACGAGCATGATGACTTTATGTGGTTAAGATCAATATAAAAAAAATTAGCCAGTTCATTTCATTCTTTCTTACACGCTGTTGGTCATTGCTGTGCTGCTCATGTGATTCTGACTCTACACACAAGAGCAAATAACTAAACCCAAAGAAATCACAAATTAACGAGCACAGTTTATAGTGACATCGCGTCTACATAGTAGAAACTGCAACATGCAAGTATGTTTGTAAATACAGATAGAAGCGGTTTTAGAGCGGGTTAGATCATAAGAATGATAATAATCAGAAACAAATTTCTCTGACAACGCTTTGACCGCAGTGTCACGACAGACATGTTACCACTCAACATAAACGCGAATTGTGATATTTCCTGTGTTAGATTTCAAAATAAAACGTCTAAATTGACAATCTGTGAATTTAATATGTGGGATTTCTGTAACCCAGGTGGTCAACCAGTCACATCTACAGGTCTTACCGCGGTCTCTGAAACATGTAGCTCTGGGTTAACAGTAACACCCTTAGTTATTTATTTAAAATACTTTGATTTTATGTAATAGTCGCAATAGTAAACGTCACAAACCAGAAGATGTTTTGATTTTAATGTTTAAAGATTAAACTCACTCATAAATTGTATTGCAGCCTCTCAATTTGAATATCCAATATAAACCAACAGGGACTCTTTTATCAGGTCTTATAAATTGTTTTTTATTTTAGGTGATTTAAGTGTATTTTCCCATTTTATTTATTTTTGCCTTAGTCCAGCTTCCAGAGTCGCGATCTAAGATTGCAGATTGCCCCGTCGTTATTCACGTTCCCAGCTTTGAACTTTACACTAAAAGCGTCGGTGAGGGTTAAATCCGTCACGGCGCCTGTGAGACTCTACTCGGGGTCGAAAGCCCATGGGCTCATCATGTGACTTTTGGCGTACACAGGAAGCAGCTGATCCGGACTCCACTGCTGTTTCCATCAAGTAATGTTTATCAACTGTACTCGTTTACGCAAAGGAAAACTACAGTCTGAAATTGCCTCAGTTTAAGTAACTGGTCGACCCTTTCGGGTAAGCACATAATGCGCTGCTGAATTTCAGTGCAGTTGTCCAGCTGTTTGTTTAAGCTAAGCTAACCGAGCTGACATGGCTCTGGACTGTTTCGTGCTAGCTAAGTTAGCATCAGCTTAAGTGTTTATAACAGAGAGAGAAGTTTAAATAAGTTCCGCAAATTTATTTTAGATTATTGAAGATAGGAACTAACGGAATGTGTTTGACTTGTTCCCGTTTTAAGCGTTCAAACGGCTTGTGAACTATTTTTTTCTTCTTTTTTTTTTTGGTCCGCAGCCCAAAGAAAGGAAGAGGAGGACAGCTGCAGACACAGGCTGAAGTCATCTGATCTGCAGCTTACTCAGATACTCGACACTCGTGTTTGCTGAGGGGGATGTCAAGCACAGCAATGAAGAAAAAGGTAAAGCAAGGGCAGATAACTGACTCTTACATCACTCTTGCATCACTGAGTATATTTTAGCCGTTTTGAGGTTATGGGTGTCCCTTGATTTCAAGCATAAACTTCCAAAATCACAGCTTCTTCCATTTAATTCATTCTTTGAACTGATTGTGGACACCGTAACCGTTCCCACCATAATAATGAGTCACGTGTGTATGTATGTATGTGTGTGTGTCTGTCTGTCTGTGTCTGTCTTTTTCAGGTGTTACTGATGGGGAAAAGTGGGTCTGGAAAGACCAGTATGAGATCAATCATCTTTGCCAATTACATAGCTCGAGACACACGCCGCCTTGGAGCTACAAGTAAGAGCACTTTGGAGAACTGTCTTTCATGATGTATTTTTAATGCTCAGCATTTCTTTATCTGCATTTATATAACTCTTCAAATCCTTTTTTTGGTTCTAGTTGATGTGGAACACTCCCATGTACGGTTTCTTGGCAATCTGGTTCTAAATCTGTGGGACTGTGGAGGGTAATGGACATTTGCTAATTATTTGCCATTTTTATTTGGTTCAGCCTTGACAAGTCAGTCATTCCCATTGTTAATCACTCATCTCCTTTTTTTTTAATCCACCAGACAGGACACATTCATGGAGAACTACTTCACCAGCCAGAGGGACAACATTTTCAGAAATGTAGAGGTTCTTATTTACATATTTGATGTTGAGAGCCGTGAGCTAGAGAAAGATATGCACTACTACCAGTCATGTTTGGAAGCCATCCTGCAGAACTCCCCTGATGCCAAAGTATTCTGCCTTGTGCACAAAATGGACCTAGTGCAGGAAGACCAGAGAGATTTGGTGAGCTTTAACTAACATTTCGTACATCCTCAGTAATGCTGTTCTACTCTCACCATTATGATACTGACTCTGTGGACTCCTTTTAAAAAGCAGTTAAAAACATTTTTATTTCATAAAGATGCCTTTTGTTGAGGTTCTGATTGATTGTCACTGTTCTCTTTTAGTTTTCCTTTATTCTATTTTGTCCTCTCTTTACAGATCTTTAAAGAGCGTGAAGAAGATCTGAAGAGACTGTCCAGGCCTTTAGCTTGCACATGCTTCAGGACATCAATCTGGGATGAAACCCTTTATAAGGTCTCGAACCTGTCTGGCTCTATTTTGTTTTATTTTTTAAACGACAGCTTATAAAGCTCAGGCTTTAAGAAATTTTTTTTTTTCTTTTTTTCTTTACAGGCCTGGTCCAGCATAGTGTACCAGCTCATCCCAAACGTCCAGCAGCTGGAAACAAACCTGAGAAATTTTGCACAGATCATAGAGGCAGATGAGGTTCTTCTCTTTGAGAGAGCTACCTTCCTGGTGAGAGCGGCCGCTTCCTCTGCCACTGCAGTGTCTGGGTAGAAAATATAGATATAGAAATGACAGCTGCTGTTGTTTTTGTAAATGCAGGTGATCTCCCACTATCAGTGCAAAGAGCAACGTGACGCTCACAGGTTTGAGAAGATCAGTAACATTATCAAACAGTTCAAACTCAGCTGTAGGTAAGTCCACTGCAGATGTTTCACCTCCTCTCCAGATGCCATCAGCTGGAGTTTTGTGGTTTTAATCTTATTAATTTTATTATTCCAGTAAACTTGCAGCCTCCTTCCAAAGCATGGAAGTAAGGAACTCCAATTTTGCGGCCTTCATTGACGTCTTCACCTCCAACACTTATGTCATGGTCATCATGTCGGACCCCTCTATTCGTAAGCATTCGTAAACATTTCTCTTCAGCAAATGCACAGTTATTAGAACAAAGCAGCATAATAATAATTATAACTCATGTCTTCTTTCTCCAGCATCTGCAGCCACTCTCATCAATATCCGTAATGCTAGGAAACACTTTGAGAAGTTGGAGCGGGTGGATGGACCAAAGCACAGCCTGCACATGCGAATGCGCTAGCCTGTGCATTTGTCCCAGTGGATACTCTCAGCCAATCAGTCCACAGACAGCATGTTGCCGTCTCCCTGCTCTGATTTCACACGAGCAGCCCTGCACAGTTTCCTCTATATCTTCCTATTCAATCACAGTTATTACGAGAGAAATCATCTCTTTCTTTTGCTCTAATTTCTACAGGAGGGGTGATAACAGTCTGTTGGAAAAAAAAATTGTCCTAACTTGACACATTAAAGGAATGAATAGTAGTTTACTACACAGGCGGGGGAGGAGGGGACTACGTTTGCTGTCACACTTTGTCATATTTCAGTAGATTCATTCACTCCCTGCAGTGAATCCCAGTCATTGGGGATGTTCTCTCCGTATGAGAAGCAGAAGATATTGTTTGATTTGATTTTTAAATGCAGTTTGTAAGCTGTTACAAACAATATAGTTATATTCAGAAACATATCTGAAGTGTGTGTGTGGTTTTTTCCTACTTTTAATCTTTGACTTTGCTCACTGCTTTTAGGAACACAAACGTACAAATGCGGTGAACAGACATACACAAAAGTGCATGTTTATTTTCTTGAAAAAGAAAATGTCCTGTTCAGAGATGATTCTTGTGGGTGTGTTTCTCCATTGCAGTTCCACGAGGCCCACTTGACACTCAGCACCAGTTGTCTCGTACACATGACAACTGGTGCGCCTGTTAAGTGAGCTGACTGCAGTGGGTGGACAAATGGAGCAGCACGTTACAACACCCATGGCTCATTTCTGTTCATTTAAGGCTATAGATACACTCACTGGTCACTTTATTAGGTACACCTTTCTAGTACTGGGTTGGACCCCCTTTTTTCTTCAAAACTGCCTGAATTCTTCATGGTATAGATTTAACAAGGTGCTGGAAACATTTCTCAGAGATTTTGATCCATAAATCAAGTTGCTGCATATCCATGATGAGAATCTCCAGTTCCAGCACATGACCAAAGGTGCTCTATGCAGGGATGGACAACTCCAGGCCTCGAGGGCCGGTGTCCTGCAGGTTTTAGATGTGTTCCTGATCCAGCACACCTG
>JAVDPK010001936.1:356599-368854 GCA_034780415.1 Cichlasoma orientale
AAAATGGTTGCCGTGTGAAACTTCCAGTTGTCTGCTTGAAAAGTGTTTTTAGTTGTTCGGATCTCAGACACAACAGACATAATACAAGTAAAAATAAAGAAAATGCGTCATATGGTTTTCCTATACTCTTAATGAGTCATTCCTATTCCAGGAGGTATTGATCTAAAGTCTCCTTGGTGATCCATCTGTATGGGCAACAGTCCCAGAGTCATTTTCACTGACTGTCCCTGCCCCTTCATCCATGTCATCCACATTTCCCTCTGCACAGCAGTCTGTTTGATTTAGGAGACGCTCCAGCAGAGTGAGCCGCTGCTTCAGCCGTTGCTGAGTGTGCGTATATTCACTGAGTAGGCGGGCAAACCGAGTCTGAAGGATATCCAAAGAGGATTCCAACCGTTCTACCTTCTCCTCTGTGTCTTCCTTCTGTAGCCCACCACTCTCAGCGTTCTCATCCAGAAGACCCTCTTTCATCAGGATCTCCCGGCCCCTTTCCTCTAGCACAGTCTTTGCATCTGGATACTCGGTCACTGCCTCCATCAAGTCGTCCTTAGAGAGGCAGAAGAGGTCAGAGTAACCCAAGCTGCGAATGTTGGCTGTCCGACGATTTCCCATTTTACTGCCTTTTATATTCAAAATGCTGATTTCCCCGAAGCAGCTACCAGCAGTGAGAAGAGCGTATTGCGTGACCCCATCATCAGCCACCACAGCCAGCTTCCCTTCTTTAATGATATACATTTCCTTACCAATGTCCCCTTTTCTGCAGATGTAGTCACCTGGACTGAAGACCTGTGGGCGTAGCTTAAGCACAAGCTCCACCAGCAGTCCTGCCTCACAGTCTTGAAAAATACGTACTTTCTTCAGGGTCTCCAGGTGTACATTAATAGCAATCTCAGCCTGCAGTTTGTTTGGCAAATTCTTGAGCACTTCCTGCTCATCTACTGCTTTCTTGTTGGTCCAGAGGTAGTCAAACCATTTGATGACACGTGTCTCCAGTTCTCTGCTGACTTTGCGAAAGTGCATATAGTGTTTGATGGCATCAATACGAGCTTGAAATTCAGCACGAGTGGCGTTCATGTTGGCAATCATAGAGCCAACATTTCCCACGATTGTAGCAAAGATCAACACCCCAACGAGAAAGTCAAAAACCACGAATAAGTACTCTTCATCTTGCACAGGTGCAGGCATGTCTCCAATGGTGGTAAGGGTAAGAGTCGACCAGTACAGACAGTAGATATAACTCTGAGTCAAGGCGGAATACCCAGGTCTGGAGATGTTTGGGAACACCCACGTGTCCGAGCCAAATCCCAAAGACTTAGATATAGCATAGTAGATGCAGGCGTTCCAGTGAATGATAACCAGGATGTAAAGAATCAAATTGCAGATACGGAAGATGTTGGGGTAGTTTGTGCGTGTCTCTGTGCGGTCAAAGAATTCAAACATGCGTGAAAAGCGCAGCAGACGGTTAAACCTGAGCTGTGGTGTATGAATGCCTGTGGAGATGTACGCCAGGTCAGTGGGCAGGATGGACAGCAAGTCAAGCTTGAACTGTAATGTACGGATGTAGCTGTCTCTTAGCTTGGTATGGTCCTTTACCAGCAAACCTTGTTCCAGGAACCCTTAGAAAAAGAAATAAAACACAATTTTAGTTGAACTCTGTTTAGAATGGTGAATGAAAAAAAAAAAAAGCTGCTCCGGTCAGGTTTTTATCTTACTAACAGTTGAATTAAAAGATGCCACCGCCTCCAGTGTCTTTGAGCTCGAGTTTCCTGAGTTTCCCAGTTCGATAAACCCAAGTGAAAACCTCTAGGTCTAAAAAATGAAGCCAATGCCTAAAGGCCCTTTCACAGAGGAAGTGGCAAATTTTAAATGTCGCTTTGTGTGTGCAGGGCATTTTCATGCGCACTGATGGGTTTATGTCATCATGACGTCGTGGGATGTGTTCACACCTTCTTCTTTTTTAAATATAAGAAGGCCAGAAGCTGTATTTTGAAGTGGGTTACCTGTGCGGAGTCGAACACAGGTGTCTGTTATGTATACAGCGTCGGAGAGGTAGTCCAGCACCAGCCAGCAGATGTAGTTGTCCACCTGCAGCTCGTCAAAACATGCCCTGTAAATGTATTTCACAAGGATTTAGTGTTCTAGCCGAGAAAGTGAACAGTACACCATTCACCCATGTCTAGGGAGCTGCGGGGCCCCCACTGACTCACACACTGTGGTGTTATTACCTTGCAACAACAAGGAACCAGTTGTAGAGCACTGCCAGGGCGATAACAAATAACCAGCGGTAGTATGCGTTATCGGAGGGGGACACCACAAACAAATCCCACTTTTTCCTGTAAGTATAAGGAGACTGTGACTGTGACACTCACCAGAACTGACAGACAGAAAAATAGCTTCACAATATAACAGAAAAATAGCTTCACAATATAACAACAGAAATATCTTCTTTTTTTTTAACAGTTATAAGACAACTACTTATTTTTTGTACATGTGCCATCTGTGAGGTAAGTAAAAACACCTTACAGTAAACCAATATTTCACTGAGCTGAATCAACACTGTCTCTAACAGTGACTTAATAAGAAATGTCAGTTATTTATTTTTGCCATGAAGCACAAAGTGCCTTCCTGTTTTGTTCCACTGTAACTCTGTTGTAATGACTGAGATCAGTTGATGCTAAAATACACTTTCTTTAACCCTGTATGAAGGACAGGTGTCCACATAGAGTATGTGCAGGTAATTCAAAGATAGTAAGCTACTGTTTCTGAACTCGTGCGTGTACATCAAGGTGCATGGTAAAAGTTCAGGGTGGCACTCGGGCATACCTGAAGATTCCTTTGGCGTTGTTGCCATTGATATCTGGTTGTGTGTTGCTGATGCGACTGGGAGCCGTTCTCAGCTCAGGGCCACGGAAGCGTTCCAGGAAAGAATCTGGCCGCTCCTCCTCCTCCAAGAGACTCCTGTGTGCCCATTCCCGCAGCCTCACCACCAGGTTCACCAGTCTGACACACACAAGGAAGGTAACACCTCTGTCAGAGCCTCAAAATTCTGATTAAGTTAGTGTTACCTTATCTGAATATGCAAACAGTGAAACAAACATTAAAACCTACATCTTTAGGGAGCTATATATCTTAAAATCATGTTAAAATACCTCAGTCCAACCAATATTAATGTGGATTGAGCAAATTAGTCGGCACAATTTCCTAACTGGCAGATTTTGTGTTTCTTTTACTAACTGCACGACTGGAAAATCTCAACAAGGCTGAAAGAAAAAAAGAGTGAATTCTTGCAACCCATCGGAGGTCAGAGTCACTTGTAGCACATACAGCATTTTCACCAGACAAATATAATGAATGGGTTTTGAATGGATTCTACCTGAAGCCGGTTACCTTCAGGAAAAAGGGAGGAAAAAGAATAAAAAGCTCGTCTATAGTGATTTCTGCAAAGCCAGACATCCTTTGCCACAAAAAAATTATTCAGCAGTGTTATGTAATATGTAATAAGAATGTAATATCTAATAAGAGCTATACAATAATCTTTCAGCTCCTTAAATGAGCCCAACGCGCCACAGCTGGATCATCACAGTTTTACCTTGAGATGGCTCCAGCCCTTTGTAAAGAATTTCTTGAACTGCCTCCATGAGGGTCGAGAGCAGCGACTCTTTGTAGCTCAGAGGATGTGTCATCACAGACAGATGGCACCCTAGCAGGAAAAAATGAAAACCCGTCTTCCTTAATTCAGTACGAGAGCCTCTGTTTTGTGTGCCTGAAAGAAACCTCTGAGGGAAAACACCATAAATACTCGGCAGTTCTTGTTACCTGCTGAGAATGCTCTCTGCTCTCCCGATTTCCTCCTCCAAGCTGGTCTTCACGGACAGATTGTGGGGAGACCGATCTCTCTCCGCCAGCTGGCCTGTCATCTTTAGTTCTGACAGTATGGACAAACGCTAATATTAAAGACCAACTGGCAGCAATGTAATCCACATTGTAGAGTGCTGGGCATGTTTTCCTGCTTCAGTTACACTGTGTGCAGGAGAGAAAAGTGTTTATGGTGCATGTCACAGATAATAGTCAGGGGACAGGGGGGACGACTGGGACTGTGACAGACAGTCCCTAACCTGGTCCATCATACAGCAGGTGGTTGCTGTGATGACTTAAGAGAAATAAAAAGTGCGGTTCTACGTTGATGCAGCAGTGCTTTAGATACACAAAGTTTACTTCGACCATAAAAAGTTCCATTAAGGGTGCTGTGACACACTTTCTCCCTGCAGCACAGACAGATGATGAGGTGCTTAGATGACTGTTACCATTGTGTGACTAATTGGTGGGTCATTAATGAAAACACACACGCACACACATATACACACAAAGCCATCCTGCTTCTCTGCGGCTCAGTGAGGCAGTCAGCTGCTTTCCCTCAGGAGCCACATCGCTTAGGAAACCGGGGTGCTGAGAGAGCGCAAAGTGTGGCATGACATAACAGCAAGACGGCCGCTGAGGCCACAAAGATTGATAATTCACCCAAAATCTCATTCAGCTGCCAGTTCACACTTTTGCAGCTTTAGTAATTTGGGGACAAGACTTTTTTTTATCTTACATTTGCAAATAAATATGAATATAAATACATTATGCAACACAACTTTTTTCCATAGTGCTTCACATAAAACTGTAGATTAGCAGCATCAGAACAATGTGTGCGTCAAGAGACAAAAGGGAAAATAAAGCATAAAAGGGCATCAGCTTAAAGATATTGCCTTACCTCTAGTTTCCTCGAATTAGTCCCAAAAAAAATATATAAAATAAATAATTACACAAAATTTCAAAATTCACACAGGCACACCCAAAGCAGGTCCTCCCCAGCCAGTCCATCCTTTGTAGGTCCTGCTTTCGCACCATTCTTGGTTGTGAGCCTCCTCTTGAAGAGCGCTCCCCTTACAAGCGTGAGCACGTGGTCCACCTCATCCTCAGATGGGCTGAGTGCTGAGAAGGCAGGTAGGGGTGGGAGACGGAGGGTGTGGAAATCTTTTAAATGGTTGAAAGCCGTGATGTCAGCGTTAGACTGAAGAGTATTCTGGGAAAACCTTGTTCTTCTTTTACTGCTCAGGAGAATCGTGAGAAACAGAACAAAGAATGCAGACAGTCCAACAAGATGTTTGGTTTTCTTTATATAAGCACTTGGATTCTGTCTGCTTGATATTTTGAGAATTTCTTAACCTGATGTGTTTTATATTTACTTGAGAGCTCATCAGCATTTGGAATGGGTTCACAGATTGGCCTAATATAACACATCATAACCCTTTTGGCACATAAAAACAATGGCAAGTTAATTTAAACTGGTTTATGTATGAGGAGATGGTTCAGTTTCAGTAATAGTTTATGTGGCTCAAAGAGGTAAAAAAACAAAAAACAAAAACGTAAATGAAATTGAAAAGAAAAAATTTGTGTAGCAGAGCTCATGCTGCTGCTTCTGCGCTTGTCTTTTTTCTTTATGATGGGATTTTTATGATTATTCACAGTTTGAACATGAGATTTGGACTTGCAATCTTCTGGTTAGGCTTTTCTAGCTGAAAACAATCAACAAGTCCAAACTTTCACTGTAGACACACTCTCTGCTGTAAATGGAGCTTGAAAACCCTGGCGATGAGGACCACAGGGGACCGTTTCCTAATCACGCAGCTTTCCGACAGCCTGGCAGTTTCCGCTTTAATCAGATCCTCAAAAAACATGCTAGGAGTGAAACCCAGAGGATTTTACATCTGCCTAAGATTCAGGCCAGTGAACAGTGAACTGCAATCTGTCATTGCCATCTCTGTTGGACAACAAGACTGTTGATGGACTGTGAAGAGACATCAGTAAATGCACAAACTGTAATGTTTTTTTTTTCTTTTACAGGGTGCTTTTTAAGCAGGTGGGGGATTTTATGATGAAAAAGGGGAAGAACATAAAGCAGTAACAGAAGCTGAGATAAGAGGAAGGCGAAGCAGTAAAAAGAGCAAAAGGTAACTGATTGTAAAAGGGAAATGGAAGAAGTTCCTCCTCACAGACTGGTGCAGGAAAGCTTGATTTTGAGTTCAGGTTAGTTTTGCATTGCATAGATGAAGATTATTGTTATTCAGATTATCTCATTGATTTATTACACGTGTAAAAGGGATGGACATGGTCAGCAATAGTACATTTAAATGATGCTCAGTTGGTACTAAGCGGCCCAAAGTGGTCCAAGAAAATATCCCCCACACCATGACACCACCATCTGCCTCAGTTGCTGATACAAAGCAGAATGGATCCATTCTCTCATGGTGTTTATCCCGAATTCTGACCCTACTGTCTGAATGTTGCAGCAGAAATTGAGATTCATCAGAACAGGCAACATTTTTCCAAGTTTCTGTTGTCCAGTTTTGGGAGGCTGTGAGAATTGTAACCTCAGTTTCCTGTTCTTAGTTGAAAGGAGTGGCACCTGGGGAGGTCTTGCTGCTGTGGCCCATCTGGTTCAAGGTTAGACATGTTGTGCCTTCAGAGATGCTTGTCTTGGTTGATTAGATATTTGCGTTAACAAGGAACTGAACAGGTCTGCCCAATAAAGTGTTTTTTACATAGATCTGATTTCTTGTATTTGCACAATGTCTCTAACATTAGAAACATCCTGTCTCAGCGTGATGCTGAAAAACTAGTTCATGCATTTCTTACTTCTAGTCTGGACTACTGTAGTTTATTATCAGGCTGCTCTAAAAGCTGCCTATAAGCCATCAGTTGATCCAAAATGCCACAGCTAAAGTACTGACAGGGACTAGAAAGAGAGCATATTTCTCCCATACTGGTTTCTCTTCATTGGCTACCTGTTAAATCCAGAACTGAATTTAATTTTTCTTAGGATACTTAAGAGTACAATGAGAGGCAGAGCTTTCAGCTTTCCGGCCCCTCTCCTGTGAAACCAGCTCCCAATTTTGATTTGGGAGACAGACACCCTCTCTATTTTTAAGATTAGGTTTTAAACTTTCCTTTTTTGATCAAGCTTATAGTTAGGGCTGCACCAGATGACCCTGAACCCTCCCTTAATTATGCTGCAATAGGCCTAGGCTGCTGGGGGCTTCCCATATTTCTTCTTCACTCTTTATGTAGGCTCTTTACCTTACAGTATTAAAGTACCTAAAGTGTTGTTGTGAATGCTATACAAATAAAACATACGGCTTCTTTTTCAGGTCATATTTATTGTTGCAAGTAAAGCCCTTAGTAATAGACATGAGCATGGGACCAAATACAATCTGGCCATTGTCATTGAGTATCATGAAGCTACCTGGAATGAAGTTGCCATTTATATTTGGTAACAGTGAATACAAAAGAAAGGGGAGAACTCAAAGCATGAGTGCAAGTTGTCTTCAAGACAAGAAGGCACAGCAGAAGCCAGGAGAATCCAGTCAGCCTGCTCTTCATCCAATGTAACAGATACTTATAAAACAAACAAACCCAACACAACAAAGACCAGAAACACCCAAAGAACAGCATTTACATCGCATAATGATCCCAACAAACAAACAAATGACGAGTACAAGAATACATCACCATAGTCATTCCTATAATCTGACCGTATGGCTTCTGTATATGGATATGTAGACGTTTATGTTGCCAGTTATGGGATGCCAGTTAATGCCATGGTTTTACTTCAACGAGTCAGAGGAAATGTGTTTTTTTACATGTGCTTCATTTAAAACACATCTCCTCTTTTCTCTCCCTTCCCAAACATTCACCAAGCATTTATTCATAACTATGGTATTTGGGAATGTGTTTTGGTTACTCAAGGCTATAATTTACTTATCAAGCTGAGTAAAAATATGTAAACCTTGCAACTGCAAATAGGCACACTCGCTTAAAAAACAAACAAAAAACAGCATTCTTACACATTAAGAGTTCTGCATACTGAAACTGTAAAGATGATGAAAGTCTTTAGAAAATTTAGTATTGCAGCTTCATTTTAAATAAAAAGGAAAGCACATTTTTCTTCAGAAAACACCTCTGTTAATCAGAAGAGGCAGGGATACATGCAAATGTATGATTCTGACACACACAAAAAAAATTAATTCCTTCAGATGGGTCAGCTCTCTCAAAATGCTAATGGCCTGTAGGTAACTGTCACAATGATTCCAGCTAGTTAGACTCGTTTCAACCCCCGACCCATCAAGCAGGCAAAGACCGTCATCACCATTTTGGGTTTAACCTGCACCAGGTCTTCTGGGAGAGCGTAGACACGGGCTCCAATCTTCCTTGCCATTGAGATGGCATATCTAGGGAGGGGACAGACATTGTAAGTGGCATAAAACTGGTCACCAATACTTATCAATAAGTGGTCAGAAAGCTGCTTCTCTTTCTTTTGCTCCTTACTTCGCATTCTCCTGTTTGTCGTCATCAGAGAGCCTGCCAGTTTTGATCAGATCATAGTCGATGCTGTTAGGCTGGATAGCGTCAATGAGTTCCAGGACTGCCAAACTGCTGCTGATTTCCTTGTCCTGATCACCGCATAACACACAGATTAGGGTTCCAACACACACAGGCCTACTTTGCAAATGAGATCTCACCCCGCCCCCTCCAAACCACATGACTACATCTTTTTACACTCTTCCATTTGCTGATAAGGGCTGGTTTACATATGTACAAATTTCCAATTCTCCATTGCTGCTTTACCTTAAAACTTGAAATCTTGGCCGATTTTCCAGCCTCTGCCAATGTTTTGTTCACCCAACGTACAATGATCTCATCATTTACTTTGTCGCCATCACCAAGGTCCTCCAGTACATTCAGTGTATATCTGAAAGAGTGGAGAGGCAGCATGGGAGTGAACAGATAACTCCAGTTTTTAACTCACAGAAGACAAAAACATCAGGGAAGAAACTTTAACTCTGGACCCTGCTATGGAAATGTAATCCCAAATATGAGGACTGCACACACATGCACACACACTACTGTGTGTGGAAGTTGCCAACTACAACTATCAACTCTCCACAGTGGAAACAGTTTAAAGTAAATACAGTAAATAGAGAGTACCATCACAGTGAATCCAAAAGTGAGGATTGTCAGTTCAATAAAAGCTAATGAATTTGTTCATTACCTCTTTAACACCAGGTGATCAATGGCGATACACCTGTGACCTGCCCTTACCTGCCGTGAACAGCTGGTTAACACCGAGTGTATCACCGCTGAGACGTCCGATCAAACGTATTTTGAATTACTGTAATTACGTGTATGTTCGTCCTATTGGAAAATTCAAACGGTTTCAGAAAGCTGAGAAATTGTGCTTCACACCCAACATAGGGTTATGATGCTAATTGTTGCTGGACGTCTGTGAACAGCAGGACATTTGAAATATGTTGTGTCCCTGAAGACACGCTCTGTGTTATAGGGTTAAGCTACTTTCATTTGTCATTAATATTTTTTTAAGTGGACCTATTGCACCATTTTCCTTATTTTCTATCATATATGGACTTTGGTGGATACCCACTTTGGTAGTTTCCACACTTTCACAACCACTTAGCAAGTAGCTGGCTTGCTAAGTGTTTACAGACAAATTAGCGGCTTCCATACATACAGGCAACTTCAGTAATCTAGTAGCAATCAAAGCAATCATAAGGAGATTCTCAATTTCACAGCAATTGCCAGTAACCTCCAGCAGCCACTGGCAACTAGTCGTGGAATACTTTCCTGATGGTTGCCAGGTGGTCTCGAGGTCCGTATGATTGTAAAAACAGATCTGTGCGTTTAGTGTGCAGTTTGTGATATGGTAGAAAGTGAACAATTCAGAAAATGGTGTTATTTTATACATTGTTCAAAAAACTTAAAGGAACACTTTGAAAAAACATCAGATCTCAATGGAGAAAAAAAAAATCATGCTGACATTTATATTGATACGGACTCGGTAATGTGTCAGGAACCAAAGGGTGCCACATCGTTTGATAGAAATGAAAATTATCAACCTACAGAGGCTGAATTCAAAGACGCCCCGAAAAACAAAAACAAAAAAATGGTGCAGCAGGCTAGTCCATTTTGCCAAAATGGAGTTCAGTAGTTTGTATGGCCTCCACGTTCTTGTATGGATGCCTGACAACATCAGGGCATGCTTCTAATGAGACAACGTATCGGTTCCTTCATCCTCCAGGAACTGCTGATGTGATCTTCTATGGCCCTGTCCAGCTCTCCTAGAGTAACTGCCTATCTCCTGGAATGCCCTCCATGCTCTTGACACACAGCAAACCTTGTGGCAATGCCAAGTATTGATGTGCCATCCTGGAGAAGTTGGACTACCTGTGCAACCTCTGTAGGGATCACCTCATGCTACCAATAGTGACACTGACCCCATCCAAATGCAAAACTAGTGGGGGAAATCTGACAGTCAGCTACACACAGAGAATTTTTAGTCAGCCAAATTAATTTGGTTAGTGTCTCTATGCATGCTCAGCACACCAACCTGTAAATCTTTTTCTTTTCATGTTAACTACAAAGGGGGGAAACAAAAGAAAGAAGGAAGTTTCTATTTCATTCTATTCCTGTTTGTTTTGTTTTGTTTTACCTCCGCATCAGCTGCCACACCAGTGCCAGAGTCAAGGTAGGATTGCCATCATTCAGGTCCTGCCCGCCGATGCCAACGAGGGAGAACTTGGTTGTTTTGCCCAGTTCCACTGCATAGTTACAATTCTCCAGCTGGCAAATAAAATAAAATGGTTAGTAGGAGAAAGCAACACGTTTCTTCTTGAATTCAAAGGAATTAGATAATTAGATCTACCTTTTTCATGTTGGTTCCCAGTTTGGGGTATGGCGGCTTGTTGACCTTGTTGTTCCAGTCAACCGGCACTTTAATCTTCTCATATAGCTGAAGGATGACCATGGCATCCTGTAGGTCTCTATAAGAATAGCACACACCGATTAATAATCATCAAGATTAAAAGAAGAATGCTAGATCCCACTGACATTTTTTTTTTTTTTTTAAATTCCAGGAATGAGATAAACTTGAAAGTACTTACGAATACAGATGATTCACATTTGGGTTCACTCCCAGGGAGTTCATCCAGTTTCGGAATGTCCTCTCTTCTCTCGTCTCACCTGCACAGGTAAGCACATGATTGTGAGTCTTAATAGACTTGTGAATGTATGTAACTATTAAAATGAACAGTGAATATTTTTGTAAATACAAAATCTGCACACTGACTGATCCAGTAGGTACCAAAACCAGCAGTGACTTATCTTATTTCAAAGCTACAATAAGCCAGTTAGTTATTTGTTCAGAATGGGTTTGTATGTAAATAAAACCCATTTTGTCAACTAGATTCTTTCAAGTAGTGACAAATTTTGAATTTTCTTGGTGAGTTTTCATGTTAGATTTCTGTCTCTGTTTTTTTCCCCAATCAAAGAAAGTTTCTGACTGTATAAAACTTTTTTTGTTGCTAATTTACCCATAAATAATGTTATAGAGAAATTCTACAGTTTTATAAGGTTTCACGGGCACTCAAGACCACTGGGGACTCTTGAATCTTCCAACATTTGATTACCATCTCTAAATTTTTCAGTATACCCACCTTCCAACAGTCCCCAGTCAATGTCCTCGTTCTCAGGTTTGGTCAGTGCTGGATATTTATTAAACAGATTGGCCACGAAGGCAAGATTGAGTTTGGGGTTTCCACTGACGACGTCAGTTGGGGTGACAAACTGCCGACAGCCGAGCCTGTCAGCCTGCTCCAGCATGGCCTCCGCCCTCTTGATGTCGTCTCTCTCCTGAATAACACGCACATCACACACACACGCTCGGGTCAGAACCTGTGCAGCTGCTGCCATGTGGTGGAGATGCTCAACTGTGAGCACTAACTGTCAAAGTGCTTACATTGATGCCTGCCATGTTGATGTCTATGCGTGGCTTATCTTCTTCTGTGCCTTTTGGAGAGATTTGATTCAGAAGGTGGAAATAGGCTCTTGAGTCCTGAATAAAACGAAGCAAACAAACACGATTTAGGTTCCTGCTGTTGCACAAACAAGAAAATCCACTCTAACTTTGGTCTCATTAAAGGAAGCTGCACTCTGAGAAAGGTGATGATAAACTTGATACGGCTTGAGAACTTGCTAAATGTTAAAATAATGAGCATTAATAAGATACGAAAGAAAAAATGCAAAGGAGGTCAGATTTTTCTATGTAGTAACAGCATAAGAAAATGCAAACACACACACACACACACACACACACACACACACACACACACACACACACACACACACACACACACACAC
>JAVDPK010001936.1:385623-407469 GCA_034780415.1 Cichlasoma orientale
TACAATTATAAAATCTTTATAAATGTACTCTGCTTTCATGCCAGCAGACTGGAGTAGATCCTGAGATCCTGAGAATCGTTTTTGAATCAGAAAATAATCGTTTTTGAATCGAATCGTATGGATTTAAAAGAATCTGGAAAAAATCGAATCGTGACCCCAAGAATCGATTCTGAATCGAATCGTGGGATTCCCAAAGATTCACAGCCCTACTTATTGATATTCCAGAAAAAAATTGTTAGAAATAATTAGAACAATACAGTCAGTAAGTCTAAAGCCTGGGAAAGAATATGTAATTCAGTGCTGTTAAATACAAAATTTATATCATTTGGACCTCTTATTAATTGTTGATCATGAACAAAGTGATCATCAGCAGCATCAAGCCTCTTCAGGTCTTAAAGAAGAACCCCAGTCCTGACTTGTGGCTTATAATTTGGCCTGTTAATGTGTCTTTGTTCTGTTTGCTTTGTGTGGATGGGTGGATGGCTTCTTATGATAGATACCAATACAGTGGTACCTTGACATACGAGTTTAATTCATTCTGTGACTTAGCTCATAACTTAAATTGCTCATATGTCAAATCAAAATTTCCCGTAGAAATGAATTGAAACATCATTAATCCGTTCCCGCCCCCCCCCCAAAACCACCACAATTTTTTTATGTTTATTAATTAGAAAAATGTAGAGAACTTTATAAACAAATAATGTATAAAAATAATACTGCATACAAAAGAGAATGTAAAGAAAAAAAACTGGTTTTAAGTGAAAGTCAGACAGATGTTGGTGGAAGTGGAGGAGATCGCTAAACTTAAATGCTCATTTTTCTCACTTCACTTAATCTTCTCCTCCTTCTTTTGCCTTTTTTGAGCTCAGTTTTGAGGGGGAGCGAGCACTGCTGTGCTTAATTGGGTAAAAAAAACCCAATTCTGATCACTGGCCGGTTCGGCCTGGAAACGACCGGCCATTCAGGGAAACCTTCCAAACGTCCCGATGGCCACCACGCATCTGATGAGAGGGGGGAAAAAAACGAATGTAACACTCTGATGGTGTATTTTCGCTCACTCGTAACTCAAATATTTGCTCACAACATAAAGCAAAATTTCAACCAAGTGGCCGCTCGTATCTCAAAAAACTCGTTAGTTGGGACACTCGTATCTCAAGGTACCACTGTATAATAGAACTAAAAATATTCTCATGCAGCATATTGAGCTAGAGTGATTTCTTTGTTCTCTGCAAAATATGATGTGTAAGGAGTTGTGCTTGTCTCATTTTGATGCCTCATTGTGCGCAATATCAAAACTGAACATTTTTTTTAAAAGATGCATTACAAAACTTGACCTCAAGGATAGAAATATCAGTTAAAATAGTTATATTTTTCACCTTTTTGTGTTCATATGTTTTTCAGAGCTGTTTTTAATTAAATACTTTGTTTTGACAGTCTTGCTACAACTATTACTCAAGTGATGACATCAGCAAGGACTGTGACGGGATGGATGAGCAGTGCAGGCAAGATTTATAGCATTCAATCATTTAATTAGAGTATTAACATTCCCATTAACTCACTTTTACCAGCTATATGTATCTTTTTTTTCTTCCTTCCTCATGCAGGTGGTGTGCTGAAGGAGGCAACTTGATCTGCTGCGATTACTGTAGCAATGCTTTTTGCAAAAAGTGCATTCTAAGAAATTTGGGAAGGAAAGAACTGTCCGGCATCTTGGAGAGCAAATGGTACTGCTATGTCTGTAGCCCAGAACCCCTTTTTGACCTGGTCGTGGCTTGTGACGGTGTTCTTGAGAACATGGAACGTTTGTGGCAACAGCAGCGCAAGAGGAATCGAGTTGATCCGGGGAAATCGGAGCTTTTCCACATGCTGCCACACTCACCACAAAACATTTCTCTGGATAAATGGGATCACACTGGTATGGATGGTAATGTGGTGTTCAACTACAGCATGCTGCAGATTTCCAAGGATATTACCAAAAAGGCCAAACATTTGGTGGACTCAACAAACACTTTAAACCAAACCTTTGTCAATTTCATTCATGCTGTGACACAAAACAAACAAACCCCTGTTGTTCGCACTCGGTACCTGAACTCCTTTTTGGAAGTAGTTAAAGGCTTGAGAAAATCTCTAGCAGCACTGGAGGATAGCCTTAAGGAAGAATTCAGTGATTTGGATGTGTCGAGCAGTTGGGAAAAACTCCTTAGTGATGATTTTGTTGGCCTTGTAACAGAAACAGACTTTGAGCTAGATAATGCTGATGAAAGACGCTTGAGTGGCTTGAAGAAATTGGCAGCTGAACATTTAGAAGATAATGATTCTGACTCTAAGGGCTTTGCAGATGGGAGCCTACAAGACCGCCCTGGGAAGGACATGAATTTAGGTTCTCATGAAGCCAGACAGAGAGCACAAAAGATTGGCCGGAAGTCTTCTGAAAGCGGGGTTGACATGACTAAAAAACTAGTAGTACAACTTACACCTGTAGCTATGGAGCAGGAGCCATCCTCTGTGCCCCCCAAAACTGAGGAAGGCCTCCACAAGAAAGATAAGAAATCAAAGGAAAAACATATATCAGAAGATGAAGAAACCGGCAAGTTGAGCAATGACAATTCCAGTACATCTCTGTACCTAGAAGATGAACAGGGCAGTAGACGGTCTCCTCGGGTGAAGACTACCCCTTTGCGCCGACCAAGTGACGTGAAAACCAAAACGTCTCTCTCAGCAGGAGACAGTGACAGCGACTCGGACACTGAGGAGACCCCCAACATAGTGCCTGCTAAAAATACTGAAGAACAAAGTCTGAGCAACACAAGAGATGACTCCGATTCGGATGAAGTCCCTGCTGCTCTCCTTGAGCGTGCAGCAATGACACAAAGCTCAGATGAATCCCAGAGTGATGAGGATGGTGGTAAAACGTCACCAAATAAAGTGGCGAAGAAGTGTCTCTTTTGGCTTAATAAGAATACCCCAATCTCACCAAAGAAGATCAGGCGAAAACGAAAGATATTGGACCGCACCCCCGAGTCCGACTCAAGTAACAGAAAAGTCAGTGCTCGACGGGAGAGCGGCACAGATTCCTCTAGCGATGATCAAGATTCACAAAAGAAAATACAACACTTAAACACACTGAGGTCAATAGGGAAGCCTCACCTTGTCAAAAGAGAAGAGGAAGGAGTGTCTAGAAAGCGGCGTAGGATTCAAGCTGGGGAGACTAAGACTAAATCTCATCAGGAAGCAATGGAGTCATTGTCATCGTCAAGTGAAGACGAACATGACGTTGAGTCTGGGAGCGATGGAAGTGATCAGAAGATGAAGCCAATCACAGAAGATGTGGCCTTACTGGGAGCAGCTGCGTTCCACCAATCATCAGGTGAGTCTTACACGCATCTATGGTATACAACATTGTGCAAAACCACCCTCCATTCCTTTATTTTTTTGCTTCCAAGGAGCCAGACTTGCTTGTAATTTTTAAAGTGGTTTTGAGCAGTAGTTCTCCAGGATTTCTAAAGGTCTTTCAAAGCTTTTCTTTGGACATTGGCTGCTTTTTCATTTATTTTCAGTCCAGTCCTTGAAGCTGACCATTTTTAGTGTGTCATTTCGCTTAAGACTGACCTATGAATCATGCATGCATAAAAAAGGTACCTAACTCAAGGGATGAACCAGTGATGTGTCTACACATAACAGACAACTTAGAAAAGAACTATTTTGAAATATCTTGAGGCACTTTGTTGCTAGCAGCCTGTGGCAAAACACATCATTTGTTCCCATTTATTTTAGTACTGTACGCCGTTAGTGGTTTGTCATAAATCACTAATGATTACATGCTATTTTTTCCCATTCATTAGCCTGAATTAGATAATTTTTAAACGGCCAAGAAAGAAGTGCGCTGACAGAAATAAATATATATTTCCTCTTTCCATGTTGTTCTAATTCATCATACATTAAACACATTCTTTGGCAATGTATGTGATTTCTCTGTCAAAACGAAAGGCTACTTAATTTTAAAGTTGATGTTTCTAAATGTTTGTTCTTGTAGGAGATGAGGAGCAGTCTGGGCCCTCATGGGCAGCAGAAGATGACGACGATCCAGAAAATAGGTACGGTTCAAAAAGCCCGGATGTAGACTTTGTCAAACAAGTTAGGTGTGGAAGAAAGGCTGCAACCTCAAATCGTGACGTCCGTGCAAAACCTAGCAGCGCCCATGTCATTAGGACTCAGTTACAGCCAATTCAAACACGACCAAAACGTAGCTGCAGTAGAGCCCCGGCAATCAAATACACATTTTAGAGGTGAAATGGGACACAGGCGTTGTTATCGATAAGCAACATAATCTGCTTGTCTATTTAGTCTATTGTCTATTGTCTATTTGGTTAGTACATTTATAAATGCTAGAACATTTTATTATTATTTCTTATACAATAACTGGATTCTCTCCCTGGGACACTTGGCTGATATTAAATGAGACCCACTTAAAGAGGTCAAAGTTTAAATTTGAATGATGAAGCGTGTTTTGCCTTACAGTTAAACCTGAGTAACATGAGTACAGGTGTGGTTTCACTGAGAGTATACGTTTAAGAAAGTGTTGAGCTTCAATGTACTGTTTATTCTGTCTTTACAAACTACACAAGCGCGACATTGAGCGGAACTGTTAAGCAAATGGAGTATTGTTATTTTACAGGTGAAGTATAAAGTTTGAAACCTGCCAGCAACATTATCTGCACATATTTTCACTCTAAAAACAAAATAATTTTTTCTTCTGTTCTTATAAGTTGTTAACAGTGGAGATCGGTGTTTTGTTTTTCACAAACGGGGGTGGGGGGGCTCGCAAAGTTGCAAAATGTGTTTAAAAATTTTATGCTTCACCTTTTTTGAATTTCTCAACTGCGAGCCTTAATGGTCACAGTGACGGTTGAATTTTGGTTATGGGATGATAAAAGGTTGGTTTTTGAATAAACTGATCTCATTCAATGTACCTGGTTCTGTACATGCGTTTAGGTTTCTTTTATTCAGCTTTTGAACGGTTTTAGCCTCCAAATATTTTTTTTTGCGTGGACTGCCTTTTTGTATGTACAGTACCGGACCTGAACATCATAACTTAGGGCTGAATTTTCACATGCAAATGGACCTTTATTTGATACCACAGAGTTGACGTATTATAAGTGCTTCGATTATTGCTGCACAATGCAGCAGTATATTAAACATTATGGCATGGTGAGCGTCTGTAAATCTCCGGATTTGTCACATGACTCTTCTCACAGTCCAGCAAACAAAAAAAAAATGCTAACCTTTCTAAGCTTAACAGTTCTCAAAACACCCAAAGCCTCCCACAGTCCTCAGCTCAAAACAATATCAACAACTGAGGACACCCCCCCCCCCCCCTTTGCTGTTGGGTTTTATGCAAATTGTGGTAAGCAACAAAATTAACCACAAGCTGCAGCAGATGTGATTTGTGTTCTGTTTTTTTTTTTTTGTTCGTTTTGTTTTGTTTTTTTGCATTGACGTGTTTCAAGGCTCCGGTAAAATAAAATAAAATTTGACATAATACCTCTATAACTTGGTATGAAGTTAATCTTTAAAAGTAGACATGCAAACAGCAATTTGAGTTGCAACAAGTTTCTTACTTCATCTCTCAAACAAGTTGAAGTCCTTCTGGGCTACTGACACCCACAATCACACCTAATGCACTTTGGAGCAGGCTTTTTGGCAGATGGACACTCACTGGATACCTTGAGTGCTCATTCCGTTGAGTTGGAGCATGTTGACATGCATGTATTATTTGCTTCACAGGTTGTCAGGAGTCTCAGATAAAAGCTATAAATCTGGTCAAAGTGCTCTTGAGCTGTGAAAACCTGCTATTGCGTATATACACTAGGTCTAGTAGGGATTAGAGGGCTGAGTTTAGAGAAATTAAATACTTTCAGTATTATTTTGGTTTTCTGACTGAGATTCTCTTACGTTTCACACTAATTTTCCACTGCTTTACCTCTGTTAACATTTTTCTGAGCTTTCTTACGCCACCCCTATGCAATGGAAGTGAATGAAATTTGATTACTTTGTTCGAGACTGAGGCCAGAATAATAGCACAGCAGTTCTGCAAGAATATTCACTTTGCCATAAAAGAAGTAGTTGCAAAACACTGACCATCTGCTGTCATGTGCAGTCAGAAATTACTTTTTTGTTTTGTTTTCTTTTTGTTTCCCTAATTTAACACTTCGCATCTAAATTTATTCATTTGGCCGACTCTTGTCCAAAGCAATGGACGTGCTGTACAGTGTTTATTAGAGTCACACCTGCGCTTTTTCTAATGTTTTGCCCCACTTTCTATACACAGACTATACATTACTGCTGACCATTAAATGTAGTAATTGAAACTTGCAGCCACTTGAACCCTGCTTAACAGGTGACCCAGCTGGTGTTTTATCTGAAGTCAAGCAGATGAAAACAATTCTTCCAGGTCAGTGCTTACAATTGGTGTCCCTTTCCACTATATCTGAAATGAGAGTGGGCTGTCAAACCGTTAGAATGCAAAAAGCGACTCAGTTTACTTTATGCCTTTAATCATGTGACCTGTTTGTTTCTCATGTTTTTTTCAGGGCGGATTTTCTGATGGCACAGCAGTGAATGCAGTGCTGTTAGGCGACAGTCACTTAAATCTGGGATATTGTAGCCTCCTATCAACATGAATAGCAACGCGTGAAGCCTGTGTGTAGCTGTAGTAGTAGTGCAACTTTATTTTGAGGAAAATGGTCAGCAGAAATGTAAAGTTTACATTGTTTGTGGTTACTGGGCTAAAACATAGCATGTGGCTGTGTGTTCGTTTTCCTTTCAGTGTTTCTGCTCTTTCTTCTGCGCCTTCTTTCTAAGATGAAACGTATGAAATGAGATTCAAGGCTTTCATCTGTTCCTTCTGCTGTCGTCTGACCTTTCTGTACTGTAATACATCTTTCACAATAAGTTCTCATCGGGAATTGTATTTAGTGTCAGTGAAAACAGCAGCTATCCGATGTCCACTTATAGCGTACTTGAAATCAGGATCAAGCCTGTGTGAGAAATGGCTGAATTGGGATACAGCAGACTAACCCGAGCCAGACACGTCTCATGTAAAGCGTTGGGTCCATGTAGATGGAGTTTAAAAGGGTTATTTATTGTGCATATTCTTGTTCAAAACACCACATGGTATTAAAACAATAAACTTTTTACATTTTTTTTTCTTCAACCAGTATTTTTTTTTTAACATGAAGTTTACCACAGTTTGAATATAGTTTATTCATTTTTAAGATGTAATATCCCACTGAGGTTAGAAAGAAAAAAAAAAAAGTTAATGTTTCCTTCCAAGTAAATATCTATGTACAGTAATTTGCTGTTTGTGTCCCACGTGTATTTTGTCCCCCTTTTTAAGAAAACTGGTAGAATGATCATGTTGCCTTTTGGTCGGCTCGAAAGATTGTTGGTCTTCAAATCTGAGCTGTCGCAATTTAAGGAATGAATGGAATACATAAAAAAAAAAATGGAATAAATAAAAAGAAAAAAGTGTTCCCCATTTCCCAAGGGCAAACAAACTATTGGGAGGAGAATGTCTTTGGTTTTATCTGTGAAGAATACTTGTTTGACGTAATAAATTCTTACTCTTAAAAATGCCTCTGTGTCATTTCTATTATACTTTCTATACTAATATTTTGAATATGTCTTTCAGTGTTGTGGCAGTTCTCTTTATTTGGTCTGTGAAGCAACTACGAGAGCTTCAAACTGGCTCATCAGTTTAAGACTTAATGTGGATCGACTAGAAGTGACTCATTAAATATAGTTTTTTTTTTTTTCCTCTCTCTCACCAGCATGAGGACTATTGGCACCTGACCACTCAAATGATCATTTGTGTGTAATATAGTCTAAATGTTACCATGTTTTATTGAAATGTTGCTCTAAAATGTAGCAGCATCCAGCTGAAGACAATGAAACTGATCATGAAATGAACTTCAGGTGCCTTTTCCTTTTCTTCTACTTTTGAAAGAATCGCTAAGAAATTGCTATTGGCCCAAATTAAATCCAACTACTCTTCGAGTGACGATATCCCTTCAGATGATGAAACACAGGAGGATGAATCTGATTCAGTGAGCGACGAGATCAAACGAGGCAATGAGGGCAATGGAACAGATCAAGATGGTAAGTTTTCCTTTGTAGTATGAAAAGGTTAGTTTTAATTTTGTCAAATTCTTTATAAATACAAGCATTATTTTCTAATTTTTATGTAATCAACATTTGAGTTTTATGTGTACATAGAAATTACATTTGCAAAGATATCCCATTGGCAGGGGGCTTTCATGTTACTATGGGTGTGTTTAAGGCCTAAATAATGATAGAGTATATCTGATGCAGGAGGAGATTTTACCTCAGAATCATCTGACACCACGTCAGATGGCCCAATCTCCAGGCACCACCTTCTCCGCCACAAACTTACCTTAGATGAGGAAACCTCACAAGACAAATCTGTGCCAAAGAGTGAAGCAGGAAAACCGGAGCGGAGAAGAGGAGCCAGAAAAGAACATCAGAGCTGTAAGCATAACTGGCATTAGAAAGTGATCAGTTTGAACAGGGGATGCGAGCCGTGTCTGACTTTAATTTCTGTGAAGCTGATAGTGAAAATGAGGCCGACGGTGGTGAGTTGGATGAAGATGCTTGGTTGAGCGAGGGGCTGAGCGAGTCGGATGACGAGGCTGATGAAGATTGGTTTGAAAGGTACGTTTATTTCAGCGTCGACTGATAACATTTAATTCAGCTTCATTTATACTATGCTGATGCACATTTACACTGTAAAGACCTTACAATGATATAGAGAGAAACACAAAGATTCTATTTGAGCAATTGCATCAGTACTTTTACTGGATGCCCTGATCGGCACAGAATGGCAATTTTGTTTAAAACAGGGCTGAAATGAGTCAAATTAAATTTCTGATGCTGTCCTCTTTTTAGCTCTAGAGCGAACACAAAGGGGACGGATGAGCTTCCTAGTTGCGAAAAGAAGAATCAAGTGCCTTGCATTTTGTTATCTGACTCTAGCAGTGAAAAGGTATCAAATTATCCTGTATCTGTTTATGAATTTATGTGTTCATTCTTCTTATCTGGCCCTGCGGATGTCTGGTACCATAAACCTCGCCTCTCTCAAAAATCTTCTGCGGGATTGACTGTTTGATTGTTCTTTGAGCAGAGTGATCAAGAGGATGCATCTGAGGAGACCAGCCAACTTAAAGGCACCCCAAAACAACGTAAAAAGATTCGCAAAATCATTGAAGATGCAAACCTTTGTGCTGAGACCCAGGAAGCCTTGAGAGAGGAGGAGGAGAGATGCAAACGTTTGGCAAATAGGGATTCACAGATGGAAGACAGGAGAGAGGTACTGCAAACAGGCCACTAAACCTTATCATGGCAATGACAATCAGTGTTTATAGCAGGAATTGCTGATAAGAGGCCTTGTGCCTGTAGATAAATTACAGTAAGCACAGTGCATCCAAAGTTTTATGAGTGATGGTGAAACTTTTCCGGAAATATTTGTTTGTTTCCCAGATAATTGTTATAGAGGATGAGCTGTCTCAAGTGACATGTCCCATCACAACCAAGCTGGTGCTGGATCAGGATGAGGAGACCAAGAAGCCTCTTATTCAGGTGCACAGGAACCTGGTGACAAGACTGAAACCTCATCAGGTGGACGGTTAGTTTGTGTCTAGTTTTCACACACACGTTACAGGCCTGTTGATTACATAATAAATTTGTAGTCATTCAGACATTGTGTTTGACAGTTTCAGAATGGCTTCAAAACATAAATCTCCAAAAGCTCGTGTGTAATATGAGCTTTTTGGATATAGGTTTTCAAAACTTAATAAAGCCATGTCATTCCCCAACAGGTGTCCAGTTTATTTGGGATAGTTGTTGTGAGTCTGTGAAGAAGGCCAACTCTTCTCCGGGATCAGGCTGTATACTGGCGCACTGCATGGGCCTAGGAAAGACTCTGCAGGTGGTTTTCATCATCTTACTGAAACAAGCAATAGCTTCCCTGAAAATGATCTCATGTGGATGCAAATGTTGCTCTGAGACCTGTATATCTTGTTCAGCATTAATGGTGATTTCACAGATGTGTAAGGCACCCATGCTTTGTGCACTGTTGCACCCCTATGCCATCACAGATGCTGACTTATGAATTGTGTGTGGTTGACAAGCTCCTCTTTAGCCTCGTGGATGCAGAGGCCTTGATTCCCAGAAAAGAAATTCAGATTGTGATCAAACTGTAGTCATATTACAGAATTCTCATTCTCTTTCATCTCAGTCCATTTTAAATGAACTTAGTCCAGAGAAGGGCGACAGAACGTCTGGATTTCTCATATTAATAGTTGTCTTATTTTACAGGTGGTCGCATTCCTCCACACGGTGTTGCTGTCAACAGAAGTGAAATTCAGAACAGCTCTGGTCGTGTGTCCGCTTAATACCATCCTCAACTGGGTCAGTGAGTTCAAGAAATGGCAAGGCAACATGGGAGAAGATAAAGTCAAGGTATGCAAAGGAATTTAAATGTGTCAAAGAAAACTTTGTTTTGCTTATTATGGTGTCAGCAACGTCTCCTTATGTGATCCCAGGTGACAGAACTGGCTACAATAAAAAATCCCCCAGACCGACTGAGAGCTCTGCAGAGGTGGCAGAGAGATGGAGGTGTTATGATAATGGGGTATGAGTTGTACCGCATCCTGTCACTGGGCTATAAAATCGACAATGAAGAGTGGAAGAAAGAGTTGACGCGCACGCTGGTGAATCCAGGTCCAGTGGCTTTATTATGGCACCTTACTATTAAATGACTGTTTTTGGTGTCATGCCTTTGCTCATAGAAACTGATGTTTTTTTTCCTTTTCAGGTCCCGACTTTGTGGTTTGTGATGAGGGGCACATCCTGCGTAATGATGCATCTAATATCTCCAAAGCTATGAATACCATTGAGACACAAAGAAGAGTGGTGCTGACTGGAACGCCACTGCAGAACAACCTTGTGGAGTGTAAGTCTGCTGCACTGTGTCGTCATAACTGTTACCATGAAGTCCTAAAGTGATGATGCAGAAACATGAGGGTTTTGTTTGTTTGTTTTTTATGCTGCAATGTGAGTTTTGCTATTTATTCTTAAGGTTTGTGGTTAGAATGTACTTACTGCTTAGAGAGTAGTTCTAAATATCATTGGTGAACAAAAGCTGCTGTAACAAATTATTCTTAACTTTTTGGTCTGAGTGAGTAAGCTTGAGTGTAAGCCTGATCTAATAGATATTTAATTGAGAAAATAAATAATTTATATTTCGTTCCCAGACCACTGCATGGTCAGTTTCATCAAGAAGAACCTTCTGGGCTCACTGGGTGAATTCAGAAACCGCTTCATTAACCCCATACAGAACGGCCAGTGTGCTGACTCCACCCCAAAAGATGTCAGAATCATGAAGAACCGAGCACATGTACTGCATGCAATGTTGGACGGATGCGTGCAGGTAAAAATAATTAAAAAGAACATCTGAATGCTCTCTTCCTCGTGTTTTTATTCCAGCTCTCACAACACTGTGTTTGTCTTTTTCCTAGAGAAGAGATTACTCAGAGCTTAGACAGTTTTTGCCTCCAAAATATGAGTATGTGTTGGCAGTGAGGGTTTCCCCACTTCAGTATAAGCTATACCGCTACTACCTTGACCATTTCACAGGTAAGAATCTGAATGGTAGGGTAAAATAAAGTTTGGAAATAGATGTGTGGCATATTTTGATTTAGAGATTTTACAGATGCTTGTGTTTTTCCCCAGGTGTGGGCTCCATAAGTAACAGCAGAAATGTGAGGCCTGGAGCAAACCTGTTCAAAGACTTTCAGGTCCTCAGCCGAATTTGGACTCATCCATGGTGCCTTCACCTCAGCTACACAAGCAAAGAGAACAAGGTAGAAGGATCTCCATAACTGCATGTTGATTAGTTATTTGTCAGAAATAACTTTTTTTTTTTTTTTTTTAAAATCCCAGGGATATTTTGAAAAGAAGAGAAAAGGCAAAGTAGCAGCTCTATTGAACAATGCAGAAACCCCTGTGGCTAACACTGAGGGGTAAGACCTTTTCCTTTGTAATCATTAAAGCCTCGGCACTTCTTTTGCCTTTAGGAGGTATACTCAACCAGTGGAAAAAATGTTAACTGTAGACCAGCTGGCAATCCAAGGAAACAGGATGGATCTAAGCTGACTGTAATTCTAGATTGAAAATTAGATGTTGTGTAGACCTGTGGCAGGAAGTGTATCAACTCTGGTACAACTGTAAAATCTGAAAAAAACATTAAAAAGGCATGTGAGTATTTTTTTGAAGCCATTCTGTAAATGCTCTTATAGACTTAAAATGTAGTTCTCAGTTCTTTGGGCTTGTTATTGTAATACATATAATAATTTTATTTATTGGTTTGTTTTTTGGGGGGGCTGGTGTAGAGGAATGAAAGAGAACAAAGGACAAGAGGGGAATAACAGTCACAACAGTACAAAGATTATCGATGGTTCCAAAGCTGCCCCAGCAGTGGAAGGTATAAAAGCTCCATGTGCCACTAATACTCCAACCCAGTAGCCTGTGAAATGTGCTACTACAGTTTGTCCTGTCTTATATCCTGAGTAGGAGAGAAATCACCCGTCAGCTTGACGTCTCAGCGTCCTGATGAGGGCTGGTACGAGAATCTTCTGTCTGGAAGTGACGCCACAATCCTGGAGCACTCGGGGAAGATGGTGCTTTTGTTTGAGATCCTCAGAATGGCTGATGACCTGGGGGATAAAGTGTATGTTTGGTTTCTGATATGAAGCAAATTTAAACAAGTGGTCTGCCAACATCTAACCTGATCCACAAATGTTTTTTCTAGGATTGTGTTCAGTCAGTCCTTGATCTCCTTAGACCTGATTGAGAAGTTCCTTGCGGATTCTCACCGTGCCAGAGACCCATCAGCATTGAAAGGTAGTATTCTGTTAATGGGAAAGGAAAAGAAAATGAATCCTCCTCAGTGGTGTTTTTTTATTTTATTTTATTTTTTTTGTTCTAACAGCAGGCTGCTGGCTTAAAAATGTTGATTATTACCGCCTCGATGGTTCCACCAGTGCGACACTCAGGAAGAAATGGGTAGATGCGTTTAACAATGCTGCCAATGTCCGGTAAAGAATGTTTCTCTGTCACATTATTCATATTGATACACTGATATAACAGAAAGTTCTCTTCTGATTTTATTTTTGATCTTATTCTTTTTAGTGGCCGATTGTTTCTCATCTCAACAAGAGCGGGCTCACTTGGCATCAACCTTGTGGCTGCTAACAGGGTTGTCATCTTTGATGCTTCATGGAATCCCTCATATGACATCCAGAGCATATACAGAGTGTACCGCTTTGGTCAGCTGAAACAGGTGTTCGTGTACCGCTTCTTGGCCCAGGTAAGCTCGCTTTTTTATTTTTTTATTTTTTAAATAAATACAAAATTTGAGCTTCGAGTACATTAAGTCAGTTGTTCCCTGCAAAGGTGTTGTGGCCTCTTTAGCTGGTACGGAGTCACAAGATAAATTTAAAGCTTTATAAAATGATTCATCAGTTCATGGAAAAGGAAGCAATCCATTCTTTTACGTTTACTTCTCTTACCTTCCTCTCATGTTTTCTCTTAATTTTATGAAACAATTGCAAATTTAAAAGAACAGGCACTCTTTAAAAGTTGTATGTGCTCACTCACCGATGCAGCCAGTGACAGAGGTCAGAAGTGCTTCATTTTAGGGGGTCATTCTGCTACTGTACTACTGTTTTATGTTCTATACATGTTAGATCTGATTATTAACAACATGGTAATGAAGAGATGACGTGATTAAGATTTGAAAGGGCCCTTTTCAAATGAAATTACATCATACGTACACTGAAAGATAATACAAGACACTTTGAAATTCATATTAACTAATTCTCGCCTAAGCTGGACACAAATCAGCTGCAACGCTTTTGTAATTATTGCGATCGTTGTCATCTTCAGGGCACCATGGAGGAAAAAATCTATGATCGTCAGGTGACTAAGCAGTCTCTGTCCTACCGAGTAGTGGATCAGCAGCAGATTGAGAGGCACTTCACTTTTCATGAACTGACTGAACTTTACACATTTGATCCAGACCTGCTCAACGATCCAAACTCCAAGAAGAGCAAGAGATCAGTTTCTGTGGTGCCAAAGGTAACGGAAGTCTCGATTTTCAGGTTTCTACTGGGATGCCACAAATGTACACCACACAGCTGTTTCACTAAGATTTTGCAGTAGTAAATAACTTCTTGTGTGTGTGTTTCTCAGGATACAGTTCTGGCACAGCTATTACAAACCTGCAAAGACCACATAGTGTCTTACCATGAGCATGAATCCCTGCTGGACCATAAAGAAGAGGAGGAGCTCAGTGAGGCAGAACGCAAAGCTGCTTGGGCTGAGTATGAGGCGGAGGTAAAGGGCTGCTCACTGTAAAGCACTGGTTATCATGGCTTAGACGTTATACATTTTGCATCATATGCATATGAATGAAAATGTCTGTTTTTACTCAGTCACACCCAGCCAGCGTTCCAGCGAGCTCTCACCAGGATAATTTGGATTTGAAGACCAATGAAGAGCTATTGGTATAAATACATATAATTTTCTAACCTCACCTCTTGGTAATATTCGATTTTATATAACATATTAAGCACAAATGTCTTTGCAGGAAATGCTTAACAAAAGCAGAACAACTGTTTCAATGACCTTCCTGGCACTGCAGAAAATGAGGTCTCACGCTGTTGAGGACTACATGTTGCTAGTGGTGAGTGATCCTTAGGTCTGTGGTATTGTGCAATTTTAAAGTGAAAAGGAAAGACCTAAATGTTAATTTACATTTTTTAAAAATATTTCATTCACTTAAAATTAGAAACACCATTTTCAAAGTGGTTTGTATGCCTTTGCTTCTAAAACTCTCACACATTCATGACCATGTTGGGCGTTGTCTAAATGTTGTTCAGTTTTTGATGTCAGTTTTGTTAATTTTGTGTCAATAAGTAAATTTCTCAAGCTCAACACAAACTTTTCTTTGTGGCCTCCCATTCGTCATTCCTCCAGTCACAGCATTTCGCCCAGCTAATCTTTTAAGCAACATCCACATAATGGGCCTCAGCTTTAAGGCTCAAATTAGTATTTGAATGTTAGTTTTCACAAGGCAGTGGCAAATAACAGAATTCAGATGACTCACAATGCAAACTCATGTAAGTTAACTTCAAAATATTCTCTGTATACTATATCTAAACATGAATTTATATGTTACAGCGGCAGCAGTACCCCCACTTACCTGAGGCGGAGGTAAAGAGCAAAGCTGTGATCTGGAGACAGTATGACCTGAGGAGGCAGGAACATATAAAAGCCATTTATCGAGATTCTCTTTCACAGCAACAGTCTGTGAGTAATTTGTACACCTGTGAGCGCAACTCTCTGGACATACTGTGTGTACTAATATGCATTGTTTGTATCATACCCCTTCCTAGCTCACACTCAGAATTCATGGCATACTGAACAGTCGAAGAAACATTGCGATGCAGACGGTTAGGACTGCTGTGCAGCTGCCTGGACACACCTGAGCTGGGAAATAGTGTCGCTACAGGAGGAGAAAGCGGTGGTTTTATTCCTCTTCACATTATCGGGGCCTTATTTCGTCTCTGCTGTTCCAGAGAACTAAATGTTTACACTGAGTGTGCACTGAGCTTCCATTTACGCAGTACAGCAGCACTGTGTCCGTTTGGTTTAGCACTTTAACACTCATGTTCTCTTTTGCTGATGTATTTTATTGTAAGGTAGCAGGAACTGGGTGGTGGTTTGGCTGCTTCGCACCAAAAGCAAACGATTTAACACTGAATTGTACGTCTTAATCTTTGACCTGCCAATTGTAGAACTTTTATGCCTTAAGGTGGACGCAGTATATTTTACTTAACTTCTGTAATATATGTACTGATGATTATTCTTATTAAATAATCTCTAATAATATAATAAAAATTTTTGTTTCGTTTTTTTCCCCCCACTACTATTGACTGCGCATGACATTAGTGTTCCTATCAGGGGCTTCTCATGCATACAACCCTGACTGCTGTTTAAATCTTCTGTTTGTTTGCAAGGGAGCCAATCAGAAGAAAGTAGGCTTAAAAGGGTGAAGGGAGCCAAAAGGTTTGTTTCAGAGGATGATCTGAGGGGTGGAACCAAGGCCCAGAATTGGGCAAATGAGGATTATTTTGAAGTTATACTAGTAAAGTTGAAGAATGAATTATGGAGTTGGATTTGTTGGCAGGAGTAGATAGTGGCCACATACTGTAGTGGTTTACACATTTAGCTAACAAGTAAAAGACCCCCAGTTCAGTCCCAGGAGATGTAAATCCCTTTGGGGTTGTGTCATGAAAGGACATCCCGTGTTTAAACAAAAAAACCTGTTAGGCTAATATGGCTGTTATTTTTGTCCATAACTGAGCAGTCATCAAGACGTTATTTTTAATGATCAACAACTAAAATTGTGTGGATTTTTGTGTAAATCCAGCATTTATGTAAACGGCTAAAGCTTGCTACACATTGTGAGTGTTGGTCAATGAGTGTCAAGTTTCTGCATGGCATAAAGCAACATAAGGTGTTCACAGTTCCCTCCTGAGTATCCTGCTGGGAACACAGCAGCTGTTCAGACACCGTCTGGTTTGCCTGAGACGGGACTTGTTAATTAGTGAAACCAGGCCAGCTGCAATGCTGGAAAATCTTCGAGGTATCCCTCAAGCTTCTTGTCAACTAAGACTAATCCAAAAGAAAGCAGTATGCAAAACTATAAAAGAAAAGTCATTACACAAAGTATATCTTTCTTATAAATTATATTTTAGGTGGTATAAAATGCATTAAAAAGGATAAAGTTATAGTAACAGTCTGTGCACACAAGTTTCATAAAATATTTGGCAATTTCTTTGTTATGAAAAAGGTATCAGGTTTCATACATTTTGCATGCACCATCAACATATTCTATTAAAACATTTTTTTAAATGGTAAGTACTATTACCTTACATAAATCTCCAATATTAATACATGATGTGTAAGTTTGGGACACCATTAAAAATTATGTTAACTTTAAAGGGCAGAAAAGGCTGATTGTGACGCACTGTGTGGAACAACTAATGAAAGGTCGTATAGTGGTAACAAAACACTGAAGATGCACTGATGATGTTTAGTTCAGAGTCAAGTGGGAATAAAAGGTAGAATAAAAAATAAACTACCAACCGCCATGCATCAGTTATTTCATCCAGTTAGTGACTCAGCACAGAAGCTGGAGGACATCCCAGCATGCACTAGATGGAAGGAACAACATTTTTAACAGTGTATGGTTAATGTGTGGATGTACTATAACATCGTAGTATACTAAAATCATATTAATGGACATTTCTGCAATGTATCACCATGGATCAGGAGATATTTTAAAACATGAATTAATTATTGGAGAAAACACAAAATGATCAGCGTTTTAAACTGATGGTGAAAGTAAATCAGAACCAGACATGAATGTAGATGACAAATGATCTACCTGCAATCCCTGTGCTGAAATGACTTTCTAAATCGTGGACTGAATATGAAGGGACTCACCCCCCCAATAAAAAAAAAAAGCTAACAAGCACTTCAAGGATGAAAACATTTACCAGGCAATGCCAAATATACAGTTTCAAAAACATGGAGAGGACAGCATTGCACTCAGACACAATCATATTTTAAGTTAATTTATAAAAACATAAAAAAAAATAATTCTAGTCCACAGAAAGTAGTCTGATGATCTTCACAGGATGGCTGTCGTTTCCAGAAGTCTGAGCTTCCAGAGAAAGTTATAGTCTCTTATGTGAACGCACAGAGCTTCTCTAAACCAGAAGCTCAGGTCCAAATCGAGATTTCTTCTTCAGTTTTGTGCGGATGATAGAATCAGACATCCTGAGCCTGGAGTGTGTTGAGCAGCAGGTTAGTGTCCTGTATCCAAGTCTCTCATGTATTCCTGCAGTGCCTGCAGCCTTGCATCGATCTCTGATAGCTCGGCGCCTGTATCTACAGAGCTTTCTGGGGTTTGAGACAAGAAATGACAAATTACGATTTTCAGTGATGCTTCTCTTTTTGTTATTTTATTGTAGAAAAAAAAATTATGGAGTTACCTCTGTGTGTTGGTGTACTGCATAATGGCTTCCTGGCCAAAAGACCTCCTCTGGACTAAAAACAAATTGCACAATAAAAGTTAAGACCTGTAATATTCTGTACTTTCTTATTGTCAACAAATCCCATAAGACTACTCAGTGATTTAATCCCACTAAAATGAACTGCCTGTATAAAACAATCTGATGCCAGCTTTCTTCAAATACACATAGGAATAGAATAGAATAGAAAACCCTTTATTTGTCCCACCATGGGGAAATTTCGATGTAGTAGCCGTAGCAGATACAATAAATACAATGAGCAGCCACAATAAGAAATATCAAAAGATAAAAATAAATAAAATATAATACAGGATGTACAAAATAAACTAAAAAATTGAAAGGACAGATTACAACATCAAAGTCATTACTCACCACACTGGGTCCATTGTAAGTCTGTTTTCTTCCTCTGAAAAGAAAAAAGGAAAAACAGGCATTAAAATAGCCAGCTACAATCACAGAGCCTTTAACAAAACCATCCAAAGTACTCCCATCACCTGAACAGACTTTTGGCCATTTCATCCATGTCCACTAACGAGCTCTCAGAGGAGTTCCTGCTCCCTCTCCGCTCTATAGACAAACTCCTGCCTCTGCTGCCAGACCGGGTCAACTGAGGATAGGCTTCTCTGGAACGTGAACGGCCTCTCTCGGGGACTGTGGGTGATGTCAACATGTCCCTTCTCACCTTCCTTTGTCTGACACAGAGAAACAGGTTCAAGCAGCTACTACAGTGAGTACAGAGATGTATTTACTAAGGAAGAATAATGGAAACCAACTTTTTGAGTTCTGCCTCTTTCTGTCTGCGCTGCCTGTCCTGGATATATGCTGTTGGATCAAAGCGTGGAACCCGCGAGCCTGTAAGACAGTAGGTCTTACTGAATGCAAATGTTTATCAGTGTGATTAAATACTGAAAATTCATGCACAGAAGCATCATCATGAGCAGAGCTAGTACCAGTGGGAGAAGGTGATGGCCTGGGTATGCGAGCGCGCGGTCCTGACGAGTCCGCTCGTCTTCCTCTTTCCATTGACCTCTGTCCTCTATCCTCTGGACGTTCTCTAGATCCCGAGCGAGCCCTGACTGTCCCGTACCCAGACCTTCTTTCCCGAGAAAGAGAGCGATAGATTTCCCCATCCAGCCGTGAGCTTATGTGACCCGACACAGGAGTCACTCTGCTGCATACAAGGGAAAAAAAAAAATGGCCTGAATGCTCAGTGGGTAACTGATTCAGCTTTTGAAATTTGAAGTCTGTAAGCGAATGTATGAAAGAGAGAGAAAGTAAAGATATAGTACACGCTTAGATTGTCTAACCCTCTCCGTAGCAACGCCAATTCATTGGTGAGACTCTTGACACGAACACGGAGAGCGCACTCTGATGCTCTCAGCTCCTCTAACTAGAAAGGAAAAGGAGAAATGTTAAAACCTGCTGATTTAAAAAAAAAAAAAAAAAAAGGAGTAACAGGAATCTTTTGTAAAAAAGGTTCACCTGCTCCACTAGCAGTCGCTGCTCCTGGCATCTCTTGCTCATTGACCTCTGACTTTTGGCCCTCTCCTTGACAAGCTGCTCCTCCAGCGTCCTCACCACATCTTTCATCCTCCAGTCTTCTTGTCCAGACGTGGGATCACTTCCACTCACCTGCAGTCGCTCCAGAACCTTTGCCATGGCCTCCTTTTCTTCTTTAACCAGAACCAGCCTTGAAAACAGTAGAAGACATTATTAAAAATAGAAGCCGCCAACATCTCTTCATGCTGGTAATTGATTAAACTCACTCTGCTCGTAACCGCTGTATTTCTAGATCTGCAGATTTGTTAACTCTGCGAGAGGCGAGAGCGCTGAGCTCAGCCCTGAGGGCTCTGACTTCTTTCTGCAGGACAGCTGGGTCGGGCTTTCCCACATAGGGCAGAGGTAGAGGGTAGTGAATTCTACCGACAGAAAGTCAGAAAATCAGGACAGCTTCTACTACAGACGCAAAGAGCATAAACCAGCAAAACTGTGAACAAACCTGTCAAACTCCACAGTGTATATGAGAATGAGATATCTTTTGGCAGTGAGAGCAGACGGCTGCTGATGGCTGCGAGGACGACTGACCACTCCGGCTTTTCTGTTTCGCAGTAGCTCCAGGTCAGCATAGGTCAAGAGGTCGAGTGTAACAGAGTCACTTGTCTGCAGAGAAAGCGCCCGATTAATCAGAGTAATAAAACATTTCATGGCCATCAAATTGGAGATAAAGGAAAAATTATTTTTTAAGTCATGAACTGTACGCTCTTGATTTTCTATTTATTGCTTTTTTCATATGGATTCCATTTACAGCAATTTAGCAACACAAAAAAATAACAGTCACCTCTTCAAATGGTCATCAATCCAGTATCACAATAATGTGTCTTCAGTCACAGCAGAAAGCACGTTTTTGGACGAATGTTTCAGCTTTAACATTTACTACAGGGACAGTCTTTGCTTTCACGACAATTTGGCCAGAAAATTCCACATGACTATTTTCTTCCAGGTTCTCTCCTTTTGCCCCCTGCTCCTGCACATTAATTAAAAAGAAGGGAATAACACAGCCTTGGATAGCCGTGTATTTTTCGCTCAAGTGGAGACAATGAACGCAACCGAGTCTCATCCTCGGCTCGTACAGCCTCAGGCAAATCTGTCTCTTTGTATCAGTCTATTAACTGTATTTACGTTTGTCCTGCCTCTAAATTTTTCTCTGAATTCTAGCCAAGAGCACCTTCAGACATACCTTTCTCACAGCTGATTCCAGCATGCTACAGAAAATAGGAAACTGCTTGAAGTTGCCAGTTTTGCGAGTGAGGTCTTCAATATCTAAATAAATGAATAAACAAAGTTAAACAGCACCAACAACTGGGTACAGTTACATTTAATCTGAGATATATACCACTTACACGCTGGATCAAACTCCCCCTTCCACTGATCCGCTGTCACTGAATCAGAGATTTCGACGATGAGCAACCCCCTGTCCACTTCTATCTTGACGGAAAACTCCACCCCTCGAAATACAATATCCTCCATCAACTCAGAGCCCTCCTCCATCGCTCTGGCTCTGTACTGGAGAAATAAATGATTTCTATTACAATTTGATTAGAAGCAACTGTATCAACCAACTCCTTTACTATTAAAACAGACGTGTGTGTATGTGTGCGTACATCTGATGCCTGAGGGAAAAAATAAAAGCACAATTCTAACCCTAAGCTGAACCACATTAATTCCCTCCCAGCAGGGCCTTTAAGATATGTCAAACATTAGATAAAGCTGGACACTGTATTGTTAAATGAGGATAACAGGGGAAATGTGCAAGGAGACTAGCGTAATCTCTCTCGCTCTCTGTATCTATATCTCTATATAAACAGGTATTAAATGATACATGTCTTGTGCATTATAGGATTATTTTGGGAATGTTTGTCATTCCTATTACTCACATATTGACTGTGCAAATTTACATTAACCCTTTATAGGGCACTCATTGAAATACTTTGAAATTCACACTCCAGGCTCAGGATGTCTGATTCTATCATTTTTCATATAGAAAATCAAGGTTGACGAAGTTACCATATTTGGTTCCCTGCCCGTCTGTGGCAAAAAAATTCCAAGA
>JAVDPK010001936.1:428412-455044 GCA_034780415.1 Cichlasoma orientale
CTCTCTGCTAGCAGATTACACCAAAAGAGCTGTAGTCAGTGTGTCTGTTCGTGTTGTTAAATGATCTGAACCCATCACACAACGTGCCCATTTTTCATACACTGAACTGTTGCCAGTGGGCATTGTGGCACAAACAATTTTACACAAAAGTCTCAGTCTCTATTTATGGCTCAAAACAGTTAAGAGTTCAAATATCGAAGGGGGGGGGGGGCTTATAAAACAGAAAAGGGGGAATATGTTATAGCTACTCATAGTATCTATTTGTTCAAATTAAGTTCAAAACCAAAAAATAAATAAATAAATAAATATTGGAAATAACTGGAATGTCTGTTTTGATTTGTGGTGCCCTTACGTTGGCTATAATGGCAAAAGTGGCATGTTAAATAGTTTTACGTATCCCATGCATTTTAAAATCCAAACAGAGATAGAGAAGTGCTTTTCCTGTGCCTTCCAGTACTTTCCTCACATTAAAATCTTTACTGCCACATTTATCTCCACTGCAGTTTTACTGACTTCTCCACACCTTTCTGTCATGCTAACACTGTCAGGCGCTGACAGCGTAAAACCCTGCTTCACATTCAAGTCATGAAATATATGAAACAGTAGCCTGTACCTGATTTAAGACCTTCTCAAAGCCTTTTTGAATATCAACTTATCATTTCAGACTTATGTCTTTCTCTCTGTACATTATCTGTGTTTACCCTGTTTTACAGTTTTGGATCTGGTGTACTGGCGTAACATTTGGAGGACTGGTGTGGTGTTTACAGGGCTGGTAATCGGTCTAGCCAGCTTGTTCCAGCTTAGTGCCCTCACTGTGGTCTCCCACGTCTGTCTGGGTGTCATGTGCATCACCTTCCCCCTCCGTTTTTATTATAAACTGCTTGAGCTGCTGCGCTGGAACCCCGGCGTTCATCCCTTTCAGTGAGTCCATCAGCGTTCATGCACAGGTTTTTCTTTAACTAAAAATGCTGCTCCACTGCTTTCTGTAAGCATGTTGCACCTGAAGCAAATTTTGTGGCCTGATATTTGATATCTCATAAACATCTAAGGGTGTTAGATATACTGTTTTTCAGTCCTGTTATGTTATCCTGTTCCCAGGTCATGTCTGGATTATGACAGCTCTCTGACAAATAAGGAGACAGTGACGCTGGTAGAAGAAACGGTGTTGCTGATTGCGTTTGCTGTCACAGAGATCAAACGGCTTATTTTCATTGAAAGCATAATTGACTCTATTAAGGTACAAGTATGATGGTAAAGTTGCGTTGGATTATAAACTCTTTGATGCCACCTGGTGGCAGCTGCACAGTAGCGCGCATGTTTGTGAGAGCATGTGGCTTGGGGCAGTTGCACTGTTTTAATTCAGCCTATGTTATTTATTGCTGACCGGATCAGCACATCAAAGAAAAATACTTAAAAATGGAACAATTATGCAGTGTTGATTTTTTTATGAGATCAAATGTACTATCAACACCTTTAAATTTCAGGGAGACATATTAATATAGTATAGTTCATAAATCAAATTACAGTTAATAAACTGAACTATTAAACCGTTAAATAATCTTTTTCTGTGCTCTTTCTCTCAGTTTGTTGTGCTTCTCTATCTGCTGACCTATGTTGGCATCCAAACTAATGGACTGACCCTGGTGATAACCGGTGAGTTGTACTCGATGCACGTTTATGCCTTGCACTTACACACATCTCTGATTTCCACTTAGATATGCTATTAAGCTCCCAGCACCTTCAAATGTGTCTTCCTCTTTGAAGGACTAACATGTGTTTGTGAGCCATCACTCTCCTTTTAAAATCATGCCTCTTCAGAGAAATTGTTTGCACGATGTATTTGACTAGGAGAATGTACAAATGTTTGTGTGACACTAACGTGACATAGGGCTCAGGAGGCAGAGCGGATCATCTACTGATTGGAAGGTTGGTGGTTTGATCCCCGGCTCCTTCAGTCTGCATGTCAGTGCATCCTTGGGCGAATACTAAACCCTGAGCTGCCCCTGATACATCCACTAGAGTGTGAGTGTGTGTGTATGTTAGAGAAAGCGCTTAAAGGCATAGAATGAAAGTGCTGCACAAATGTTTGTGTGAATGGATGAATGTGGCGTTTTGAGTGCTCAGCCAGAGCAGAACCAGTCAAGTCATTTACATAAATAATTTGTCTGTCCAGCTGTGATCGCTGTTTTCTCCTTTCCTCTACTGTACAAAAAGCAGCAGGTGAGTTTTACTTTATTTTACAATTCTGCTCACAATGGAAATGATCTATCAAATCAAATTGTCTTTCAGATCTTAATAAAAAAAAGATTTTTCTAAAGAAAAACAGAAATGCATTTTAGCAAAATTACGTGTGATTCCAGAGGGATAGAAGTTAAGATGCAGACATTGCTGGTTTGCGCTGACCTCTCTGTTATTTTGGTGACAGGTGCGGATAAGAAGGATGGTTAGAGCAGTCAGAGCTTTTGTAAAGAGAGTCAAAAATCTGTAAGTGACCAACCCAATAATACGATATTGTTTTCTGGGCTCTGTCACGTCATGCTAACAAAAATCGTAACTTTTTTTGTGCCGTTGTTTTCTGCATTGTGACGCCTCTATATTGTTGCAGGTTCTCCGGTCTGTATGAATCAGTGAGGCCCTCTCCAGCACCTGCACCAAAACCTGCACTTGCAGCTGCAAATGTGCCCAAACAGAAAGCCAAGTCAAAGTAACCTGTTGGTCGCATGTTGAAAACACCCAGCATTTGAGATTTGGAAAAGACTGGAATGGCACATCCTCTGCGGGGCCGCTGGAGGGGCTGCTCGTTTCCACTTCTCCACCATGATGTTTGTTTATGGGAGCAAGATATAATTGATCCTGACAGCTTAAACAAAGCTGCCATTCACTGAAGGAGAGAGAAGGGAGGTGTATGAGGACGGGAATTTTATTTACTGTGATGCTCTCTGTGGGCAGTGTCTAACAGAACCAGTTCACACAGTCATCCTCTTCAAGCAGGCTATGGATGGCACAGAACATCACAGGTTTTTTTTTTCTCTAATAACAAGTGTATTTTTACATAACTAGTGCACTGTGTTCCTGTTAAACTGTGGAAGTATTTATAACGAAGCCCTGCAGCATTATTGCTGCTTTTATCACCATTTGTTGTTAGCTGGACAGAACAGAAAGACATGAACATCGCCTGCTACTAATCAGTATTAATAGGGCTGCATTTGCTAAGTCGAGGAAAAAGCTTTGTAAGCAGCAACTCCTACAACTTTAAAAAGACTTACATGGGAAATAATGGGGGCATTCTCCTTTGATCTTAGTGCTAATCGCTTTTAATTAGAAACAAACAGTGACTTCAGATTGTGCGGAAAATGGTTTGCTGATTAAAAAAAAACTTTTTGGATGAGAGCTTAGACTGTATACAAAAGATGGACATAGCCACTGTGAAATCACTCCTTGGTTTGTGAAGTTTCAAAATGTCACTGTGTTAGCTTTTTGAAACCAGATGACACGAGCACAGGGCGGGTCTGATTGTGTAACTGGGGGACACTGCACGCTCATTGGCTAATGACTCGTCAATCACATGGTAAAGAATTCTTTGCTTTATTGTCCTTCTGGACACTAATGTGGATGATAATTTACAAACTTTATGCCGTATTTATTAAGGCTTAAAAGTAGCGACTTAGCCCAACAGCTCAGCAGAGAAGTGCTGAGGACCATTTTCCCGCACACAACCTGACCAGGAGTCGCCCCCTGCTGGTAATTAGAAAGAAAGAAAGCTTAAGCCATTCTGCACTGACTTAATATTCAGACCCAGAAAATATGTAAATCTGTTATATACAGTCTATGGATAAGAGTAAAAGTTATTTATGCTCCAACAATTTAGATGTTGGTTTAAATTTATGATAACAGTGTCTAGCCACCGGTGAAAAGGCACAAAAACCCCCAACACTAACACTTTTTAAGTTGATATGGCAAATCTATAATCAAACAGATGTTTACACATTCAGCAGAGATATGGAGCAACATCAGCATTAATGTGGAGATTTTTTCTGTGTACAAAGTAAAAACAAGTCCAATATTCACTCTTCTTTAAGCCCTGTTACACCTGACCTCTTTAACTCTCTCTTATTATTTGATGTCATAATGGCTTAGCCTTGCTGTCTGGTGCTGCACTGATGTAAAATGGCTTTATGGTGGGTTTACTCTGGGGTCTTTGGAAACAGCTTTCTGCTATGTTTGACCATGACATCATGGGAGTGGTCAGAGTAAACCATAGTTGGTGTAGAACTACCATGACATCAGCCACTGGTTAGTAAAGTCCCGCTTTGAAGCCTAGAAACGAGCGTTTTCACCACCACCATCTTGGCGTTTTGAAATATGATATGAGAAGTGAGGGGTGGGTCAGACTGTGAAACTGCATGCTCATTGGCTAACGACTTATCAGTCACAAATTGCTAGCCAATGAGCATAACCTGGGTAATCCTCCTTATGAGATTTCTGACAAATTTAGAAAATGGACTAGTTTTATTCAGTTTTACCCAAAACAGGTGACTGAGCCCACAAACTAATCAGGAAAGTGTGTACAGAGGTCTGTTTTGTCATAGACGTCTGTAGGACCTGAGGTTTTTTTTTTTAGGATCTGCAGGTATCCATAGTGGCCTTTAAAAGGAATGCAGGTCCAGAAGAGACAAGTGCTTGAAGGAAAGTTTGACACTGAGGCAGAGATCATTTGAGGAAGCCATTAAATCCCATTTATATTCTTAAGTTGGTGCAGTTTTAGGATTTTCATGGAATTATCAGCACTGATGGCAGAATTGTGGAGATAATTTCTTCAGTATCAATTTAACACTTCCAGTGAGGATCTGATGTTGGTACTGGTACAGCTGGTTTGGTGGCACTAAATCTTTTTTCCCCAAAAATAACCAATACATCATCATAACATTACACGGGACACCTTGAGAAGCATAAAAAACACTGTAGTGCCTTTAGTGTAGCTCCACAAAATGCACTTCAGTTGTGATCTAACTTACAGAGCTCTGCTTGTTAACTTTGTGTGTGTTACAATTTTACCCCACACTCTCGTTAAGAAATAATCAATACCAATATAAACTGTAAAGACCAACATAGATAGATAATGGGTGACTGTGTGCAGTAAAAGTTTGGGTGAAGTTTTCCTTTATTGTAACAAACAGCTGCCAAACCTGAGCCAGTTAAATTGTGGGCAGCAGTGCTGTTTAAGCCAGAGAGCTCCTATTAGTGTATCAAATCAGGGTTAAAGACTGCAGTTCTTTCTAATGGTCAAGGATTTAGACCATAGAACTGAAGCTGCTGCTCATACTAACATGTCTTAATGAGCGTGCAATAATCATATTGGATGTATGGATTTAGTTAAGCTTTTATTTGCCCAGATTATGCAGTCAACATATTCTCATAAGTCTTATTTTTACATTTTCTGTACTCTTAGTGCCAGAAAAAAATTATTTGCCCACCTCCACCATATATGGAAAGCATCAAAACTTGGACAAAAACAAAAAACTAACCAATATATATAGAAAATATATTGATGCGTAAATCGTGCACCAGTGCAAAAGCTTACTGTGAAATAACTTTGTAAAAATATATTAGAATTAATACAGGCCACTTTTGGGTGTGAAATTCACCTATTTTTCTCTCTTATTCAGTATAATAAAAACTCAGTATAAAGCACATGGTCTTAAAAACAGCTGCCTTAGGCTAGGCATCATCTGCTATCCCATGTTTTAGGTCTACTCTATATTTATAATGGTGTTTAATTTTTTTATTGTCATGTTCTATTGTAATTTTGCTCCCAAATAAAAACTTGTTTACTACAAATAAAGATTCATTTGCACAATTCTCTGTACCTTCACACACTGTACTGTGCAAAAGTCTTGAACAACCCCTCTTTTGTTTATGCGTTACTAGGAAAATGGGAAATAGGTGCAGCGACTTATTGAAATACATGCAAACACTATATTGCCAAAAGTATTTGCTCATCTGCCTTCACAGGCATGTCAACTTGAGTCACATCCCATTCTTAATCCATAGGATTTAATATGACATCAGCCCACCCTTTGCAGCTATAACAGCTTCAGAGATCAGGACTCTGTGCAGGCCAGTTAAGTTCTTCCAAAATCACTCATCCATGTCTTTATGGACCTCGTTTTGTGCACTGGTGTGCAGCCATATTGGAAGAGGGAGGGGCCATCCCCAAACTTTACTCACAACTTTGGGAGCATGAAATTGCCAAAAATGTCTTTGTATGCTGAACCTTTCACTGGAACTAAGGGGCCGAGCCCAACTCCTGAAAAATAACCCCACACCATAATCCCCCCCTACACCAGGTACCGTTCCCCTGGCAACCACCAAATCCAGACTTGTCCATTGGATTGCCAGATGGATAAACGCGATTCATCACTCCAGAGAACACGTCTCCGCGGCTCAGAGTCCAGTGGCAGCGTTCTTCACACGCTGCCACTCCATCCGACGCTTTGCATTGCACTTGGTGATTTAAAGCTCAGATGCAGCTGCTCAGCCATAGAAACCCATTCCATGAAGTTCTCCACACACTGTTCTTGAGCTAATCTGAAGGCCACGCAAAGCTTGGAGGTCTGCAGCGATTGACTCCGCAGAAGGTTGGCAACTTCTTCTTTTGTCCAGTTTCCTCAAGTTTCTTTAAGGACACACTGCACACATGCTGAAATGTGCCATATTTTCTGTTAATAGCTCTTTGGGAATCAACTTGATGCAAAAAATAGAATTTTATGCCTGTCAAACTGTGTTATCCCTGACATTTTGAAGTGAAAAAGCAGCCAATGTCCAAAGAAAAAGCCTGAAGAATTATTGCTCAAGACCACATTTAAAAATGAGGGGTGGCTCAAGACTTTTGCACAGTACTGTATTAATCAATTTTCCTCTATTGGCTGAGTTAATTATTTTGACATGAACATGACTGAGTATTTCAACGTGACAGTGTATACTTTAACTTGTGTTATAAAGAACATAAAGCTCTACAAGTCATGATGGTGGGAGAATGCACAATGCCAGGACTCTGAAATGGAAACTTCTAAAGGGACTTAATGCGTCATTTATTCCATCGTTTATAGTTTTGTTCTGTGACATATGAAAATGCTGTCTATGCCAAAGGATTAGTAGTTTTCCACAGTGTAAACGGGCTTGATGGTAGAACAGAAGCCACTCCAAGTTTTAATTCTCTCTGACAAGTAGCAGCCAAGGGCCACATTATGTATTCAGTGATGCACGCGCTCTACCAGGAGCTGCACTGACACATTTGTCCACTAGGTGTTGCCCTAGGAAAGTGTTTGCTACACCCGATAACAAGAGGACTGATCTAAACAAATCATTGATTTCTGTCAAACATCTCCACCCTCACTGTGCTGTCATTACAACATGAGCTCTGGCTCTTCACAACACACACACCACATCACTGACTCCCGGTAATAAAAACGGCTTTTCTCTTTGATGTGGGCGTCACAATAATTGCAATGTGACTGTGACCTTGAGATGATTTAAAAAAAACAAAACAAACCAAAACTCTTTTCGTCAGTTCCAACTCTTACAAATCTTCAAGGACTTCCTCTCTTGTTTCCCCGAGTCGTGACTCAGAGCTTCCATCTCTCACAGTGTTTACTGTTAAAAAGGTCACTGAACACCCTCATCTAGAGCTTTCTGTCTTCACACAGCGAGTCAGAAGACTCTTTCTTCTATTCTTACAGCTTTTCAAGTGGTTTCGGTTATATTTCCAACTGAGAACACACTTGGCAACAATGTGCACTTTAATACACACGTCAGTCAAGAAAATAGCTCAAAACCATCGAATCACATTGGAGGAATGTGAACGCTACAGCATACACATATCAGCAGGGAATACCCCTAAAATGTCATTATGGCACTTAAAAAATATTAGCTCTCTGGGTCCCCACAATAAAAGTCAGACACTGTATATTCTACAGGAGTAAGAAGCATGTAATCCATTTAAGTTTAAACAAATAATGTGAACATTTTCCGACAGTGTACATAAAAAAAAACCAAAAACAAAACAGTAATGTTGCATATTGTCGTTTCCCTGATTTGTGGTAGATTCAGACTCCACATGATTACAACTCTACATGTTTTGCTGCCAAAAAGCACAGTGTAACATTACAACCGCACAGGGCTGCGACAGAAATATTTTAATCCCTTTATGTCTGCGTTGCAGCTAGAATATTTAGTCTCACTGGACCTCAGCGTTTGGTCTGGTGATATACTGTAACTGAGAACACGGGTTTATACTCTGACATGGAAAAAAAAACCCTGTTTATTTTTGTGGCTAACTTTGACCCTAATCTATTCTCTAACCTCATTTCCTTATGTATAGAGTATATAAACTGATCCAGGAGGATGATAGTTAGTTCTGCTAATACTCTTCAGCACTCTAAGGCATACCAAACACTGAGAACTTGTAAACTGAATGAGAAAAATAAGGGAATTACAGGAATAGTTGGAAAATTTTGGGAAATCCCTTATTGCTTCCCTACTGTTTCTAGCTTTGTGCTAAGCTAACAGACTGCTGGCTATGGCTACATGTTTACTGTACAGACAAGAGTGTGTCAGCATAGACTGTATATGAAAGACGGATGTAGCTTTTGGGTTGGAGAAGTGAAGTGTCTTTCAAAATGCGTTTTAATTGCCAGCAGGGGGCGTCTCCTGTGGTTGTGAAAAACAAATGCGGTTTCATAAAAGTCTACGGGAAAGCGGCTGCTACCTCAGCCTTTTAACTCTAACCGAATACAAAATGTTGTGTGCTTTGTATATAGTCCCCATTTGAGTGAAAAAAAAAAGCTTTAGGGCAGGCCTACTTTGTGACTGACAGCTTCACATTCAGATCTGCCTGCAATTGTGAGGTTTGGTTTCAAAAATTTAAAATGACAAAGGTAAAAGGGTCAGCTCGAGAGCACGGTGGCTACGTCCATCTTTTATGTACAGTCTATGGGTGACAGCCAGCTTACAGCAGGACGAATGCGTGTGTAAAAACTGCCTGCAAAGAGAGACTTTCCTCATACGCTACTGCCTGTTTCCTTCTCTGGACTGATGGCTCTGTGAATCAGGTGAAGCCTATGTGCTTGCTGCTGCTCAGGCAGAGTGTCTGCCAGGTGATTGGTGGACTGTGATCAGAACCGTCCCTCACACGTAGTGTTCACGGTGGTTGATGTACACCCGGTCTGTCCCGCTCTGATGACACACCCACTCCAGATGGGAGCGCTGATGGGTGGGGCTCTGCGTTCCCAGGGTTGCTGTGGGTGGGTGCTGCCTCTCAGGGAGCTCGTACCTGCGGTCTGCCCTGCGGGTCTGTAGGTAAAAAAAGACAAATCCAAATCATCTTCTTGTGCGATTCTCTTATCATCCTTTAGGCCTACGTGTGTGAGACTACAAAAAGGTTAAGGAAATAAAAATTTAAAAGGATAAGGAAATAAAAATTTTAAACTATCTTACATATTAAATTAATAAAGCCATTAAGCCTCCTGCGTAATAAAAACAGATAATGACATGGGTTACCCGGCTGTTATTGCTGCTTGTTGTGACTCGGTGCTCCTTATTAACTAACGTTTGTGGTGTAGAGTTGTGATGATTCACATGTGTGACTTTCAGTTGGTTGTACAAAAGGGAGTGGGGTTTTACCTGACACAGCCAGGCCACTTGTGATGCGTGGACTCCCAGAGGAACAGCCGGTGCTCTCTCGGAATAGGGAGGAGGCGGCTTGTGTGTCGGAGGAAGGTCAATCCTTCAGAGGAAGAAAAAGAGGAAGAAGAAATGGCAAAAGAGACAAATTTTTCGAGTGGAAAAACACTGTAATCACAAATAAACAGAATAAAATAATTAGTGATGAGGTGGGTACAAAATCAATTACCAGATCAAATTTTTGGGCAGCTGCTATAACGAACTTTTTCTGAGGCACACTGATGTTGTTTACGTTATCTTGCAATAAGCTTTGACATAGATTTGTAACAGAAAGCCTGCAAAATAAACTTGATGTGTGGAGCTTTAAAGATGTGAGAATTTTTGAGGCAGAGAGGATCAAAAACACATGCACTGTGGAAAACATTGGAGCCTACAGAGGCCCTGAGGTGCAAAACACAGCAACACAAGGACAAAACGGAAGGCACGAGATTTGAGAAAACACAGCACAAAACAAAACAAAAATCATTAAAAAAAAATTCACCAAAAAAAAGTTGCACTTCCTGAAGTAATGTTGCACCTTTTCTTTCTATTGTTACAGTTGTAGCTCTGTGGTTGTGCTTTGCACCTGAGAGCCACCATACAGATCCAGCCTGTTAGCAGCTTTATGAAATCCAGAGAATAAATGTCCAATTTTGACTTTTTTTTTTTTTTTTTTTAAATGTGTCGTGTAAGTCCTGCAATTTAAAAATCCTAAGCAGGGTATCCCTTTAAGCACGGGAACCCAATAATACAGTTGACTAAATGAACGGGGCTTAGTATACTTGAGAGCACGTGTATGAAAGTGATGGATTTAGCCATACTGCATAATACAGTAACATGACAGGCATTGATTTTCTAACACTGTGTGTCACCTTAATGCTGAGCTTCTCTTTCATATTTGGGATTGGAAGTGGTAACCGATTACAGTCGGAGCTCTCAGTGACCCGCTGTTTTACTCTCACATCTGTGTGTGATGAAGGAGGTGATGAAGCCTGCGTTCACCCCCACCCCACGCCCCATTCCACTGGGGCTCCCAGCTACGGTCACACTTAAGATGCTAAGTTTGTCGTGGCATTGACCAGTCCGACACATGGCTGCATACGTAGACCGTAGAGGACCTACACCCACAGCATGATGGGTGGCTCATTATTCAAGCCGTTTACTGCACCTTTGAAACCATGATGACAGTGCAGTCACTGAAATTAGGATGCAAATGTTTACACGGGAAAATACGATCAGATTGAAGGAACAAATGTTTCTTCATGCAATGACTGAGTGCTCTTATTTAGGACAATGAGAGAACATATGCTGCAACTTGTATATCTAGTCAATTACAGACACTTTTTTCATACATCACTGACATATTTGGAGTGGATATAAAATTACTGAAATTAAAGTATTAAACAAGCTGCAGGATTACTACTGTTAGCTGCCTTACTTGAGAAATACTTGGACCGGAGTCTTCGTGCTGAATCATACACTAACAGGGATGGATGAGAGGATCAGCCTGCAACCTTGGAGATATGGTCCACAGGTTCATGGGAATGTTTCTTTTATAAAGGGTATTAGGGTTGTGAGTGGCACTGGACACATAAATACACCTTTGAGATGCTATGTGAACTTTAATATCAGAAATAGTGTTAATTGAAACCTCCCAGACTTCAATTTGTGCACAAAAAAAAAACAAAAACTCCCCATAAAAGATGCTGTTCAGTCCAGTAATTTAAAATCTACCTGTTTTTGTTTGTTGTTTTTTTTTTTGAATAAACAAACCAAAGAGAACACACAAAGCATTTAATATTGGTCACAGGACACTAGCCGAGGGTGACCCAGCTCCTTCTGTAAATAATTTAACCTCAGAGTTATTCTTCTTTGCTCTAACATTAACATGAGTGCTGGTGCACTGTACAAAATAGGACAAGGGCTTGCTGCCAAGACAGCAATTATCTGCCACCCCTCAACCTTGTCCCGCAGACTCCCTGCTCCAGGGCGCGCACCGCTGCAGCATTCTCCACAGCAGGAAGGAGCAACTCCCTGAACCCACTGGTGGGCTCCCATCACCTCACAAGGTATCACGCAATTAATTAACCTGCTGAGCATGTTCTGCAGCATGAATTATTTGTCACACTTACACTTTGTCTGTGAAGGCTGTTGGTGGGGCTTTGCGAGCAGTGTGGATCACAATAATGAAGACAACGATGAGGAAGAGAGCAAGGACTGCGCCCATCACAGCTCCGGCAATGGTGATGGAATTTGACCTCTCCGCTTGAGACTGGTCTGAGACAGAGTATAGAGAAAAGTCCAGGATACCACAACAACATCAGCATGAGAAAGCACAACAGACCATGCCTTAGCAGTTAATGAATCAAAGTGTTGACATAATCAGGTGTCAATTCAAAGATCTGAACTGACAAAGTCCCAGTTTTCAACCTGTAACCTGTGAAGACCACTAGAGTAGAGCAACAGCAGTTCAGACCTGGAGTTTAGGAAGTTGTTTAAGTTCACGCTGCTTGTCTAACTGAGAAGTACCTGGGAAAAGTTAAATTTCTGGGCACATTAGAGAGCTGACAAGAACAAAATGGTACACTACCAAATGTTTGTTGGTGACGCAAATTAAAATAGTTGTCAGTACTACTTCTCTCATCTATAGCATTCAAGTACAAAATGCTGCTGTTACTTTGGTTAGTGCTACATTGGATCAGCCACAGTACTGCTCAGCTGTGATTGGTTCAATTCAATTTTATTTGTATCGCGCCAAATCACAACAAACAGTCGCCTCAAGGCGCTTTATATTGTAAGGTAAAGACCCTACAATAACTACAGAGAAAACCCAACAGTCAAAACCCTTATGAGCAAGCATTTGGCGACAGTGGGAAGGAAAAACTCCCTTTTAACAGGAAGAAACCTCCGGCAGAACCAGGCTCAGGGAGGGGCAGTCATCTACCGGTTGGGGCTGAGGGGAGAGACAAGACAAAAGACATGCTGTGGAAGAGAGACAGAGATTAACACATGTATCTCACTATCTGTCTTAATTATCAGACAGCTGCAGAAAATGGGAAGAGAGCCAGGAGAATAATGCCACTGCTCAAAAAGTTCCATCAAAACAAAACAAACAACCCCCACCCCCCACCGCCACCCCCACTGCTGTGTTTCCCTTCAACTTGCACAGTTTATACATGGAAATGTAGAGAAATATGTACTATTTCACTAGGTATAATTCCCACTGGACTCAAACTTCAACTGACTCCCAGTTTGTGCTCAAGTTGCCTATTACTAATTTTTGACACTTTCATACCTGTTTTTTTTTTTTTTTTAAAACATCACTGCATTTGTTTGACAGCACTAGTTACTTTTTAAAATAAGTTACTGACATGCAAAATGAAGAGCTTCCTTACCTGATCAGCCAGGTATTGCCTTTATTTAGTCACCCAGTGAAAAATTTGTTTAAAAGTTTGCCAGATGTCTCAACAATTTTTGAAGGTTCAAGTAGTGTTTGCAGTGACATTTTACTCGGTATGTATGAGATACTGTATAATTATATAATTTCCCACTGGCTCTGTGGGAAGTGTTTGTCCTTCAAACCTCTACCAGTTGTCTGGGATCTTGAGGGTCCTGCGCAGTATCTTAGCAGTCTCTAGGACTGCACTCTTCTGGACAGAGATCTGGGATGTTGTTCCTGGAATCTGCTGGTGCCACTCTCCCAGTCTGGGAGTCACTGCCTCGAGTGATCCGATCATCACATGATCACATCAGCACTGTTGCCTTCACCTTCCACATCTTTTCTAGCTCTTCTCTCAGCCCTTGGGATTTCTCAAGCTTCTCGTGTTCTTTCTTTTTGATGTTACTATTGCTAGCTATAGCTACATTTATCACTATGGTCTTCTTCCTCCGCTTGTCCACCACTGGTGGTTTGGTAGTCATCACCAGTTTGTCCGTTTGCCAGCCACTTGGTTATGGCGTTCCATGTATGCCCTGCCTGCTAGCATCTTGCACCCTGCTGTTACAGTATGTGCTGGATTGTCTCAGGGGCATCTCTGCACAGCCTGCACCTGGGGTCTTGTCTGGTGTGGGAGACCCCAGCTTCTATTGACCTTGTGCTTAGAGCTTGTTCCTGTGCTGCCATGATTAGTGCCTCTGTGCTGTCTTTCAACCCAGCTTTGTCCAGCCATTGGTAGGATTTTTCAATATCAGCCACTTCTTCGATCTGCTGGTGGTACATGCCGTGCAGAGGCCTGTCCTTCCATGATGGTTCCTGTTCTTGCTCCTCTTCTTTCTCAGGTTTCTGTTGCATGAGGCATTCACTAAGAACATGATCCTTTGTGGTCATCTTCTTGATGTACTCATGGATCTTTGTTGTTCATCCAGGATAGTGGTTCTGACACTAGTCCTCGGACTCCTTCCTTCTGCTTGGTGTACAGTCTCAGGGTGCTGGATTTGGGGTGAAATCCCAAATTTGTTTTTGAAAACGAAAATGGAAAAACGATACTGTTTCCACTGAATCGTTGCCTGGAGTTATAGTAAAAATGAAAAGCTAAAGTAACAGCTTTTCATACTTCCAGCTTTTAAATATGGCAGTTTGGTGCTTATCCTTTCAGTAATTCAGATATGTTTTGTCTGTTGGTGACTCTTCAGGTAATTTCTAAATGTGTATGAGTGATTCTTTTAGGGGGGCGTATAAAGATCTGCTGAAATTATCTGCATTTCATTCAGGAGGGTATTTATGGTAGCTTGTTTCCTCCAGTGGAGTCTTTTTTTTTTTAAAAATGCTATCCATAAGACAAAATTTCAGGCCATCTCAAAAATTTGACTTACTCGGAAGTTTGAGTCAGTAAGTTGAAATTTTGAGAACTCGAAATTTCCACCTAGCTCTTATGAAGCTAGCTAGAGGCTCCTTTAACTTAAATGTTACAGTGGCTAGTAGAGAAATAGTTTAGCACACCATAGTGTATTTATTACAATTCTTATATCTTGTTTGAGTAAATAAATATAATGTATAACTCAGTGAGCTCTTAAGAGCTCTAATAAAAAAATGTTAACATTAAAGACAGAGCCAGGCTAGTTATCGCCCTTAATATTTTAACACTAAGCTAAGCAGCTGCTAAGCACAGCAGAAGGACATCTAATTCTTGGCAGAAAAACAAAGAGGTATATTTCCCAGCAACTCTTAGGTGAATTTACCCATTCCAACTTGAAAGCACTACTGACTAAGGATGAAAATCCTAATCTTTATTTCCTGTCTGAGTCGGTATAGGACAGCCCTGTATCAACAGTATTTGTCACAGGGCTGTTGCAGTTTAACAGAGGTATAAAAATTGCTATTAAAAACTCCATCTGTGGTTGTATCCCAGCCTTTTGTGTGTTGAACAGTATTATCAAAGTGTTGAATTAGCTTTGTTAGAACATATGCTCCATGTTGTCCACTGAGGGGATTAAGGATTAATTGTGATTAGGATGCATTAAACTCACAAAACAGCAAGCTTTGCCCATCAGCAGTAATGTATAAAGCTGAACGTGGGACACTAAAGGAACTGAAGGACAAAAGGTGACACGGGAGACAAAATGCATAATGGTCAATTCCACTTGATTTAGCAGTTGATGTGGGAGAAAAAAAAATCAATGTGCTGAGATGAGAATTCTAAATAACAGATCAATTATGATGCAGATTGAACAAGCTGGGATTTCTGAGCTCACCCCTGAAAGCCACTTCTTCCTCCTCCATTCCTGCATCCTCTAACAGTTAATAACCATACGATTACCTTTGATGGCTGCTGAACTATGACAAGGGCCTCTTGAGTTGATCAAAACGCCTTTAAAAATGTAGTTCATCAAGCCAGCTGCTTTAATGCCTGGTGACAGATATTTTCAAGGGACCTGCACAGGGTGGCGAGGGATGCGAAAACAGCTTTAAACCTACAATGCATGGAGCAGCTGAAGGAGCTCATTGATTGAGGTAGTGCACACTTTAAGATTGAGATTGAGTCGTGCACACTTTAAGCTAAGAAATATTGAGGAAAATTATACCCGAAAACAGTCCTGCATGTTCTGTTCTGACATTTTCTCCCATTGTTTTAAATGCCATGTATTCTGGGGAGGGGTGGTGGGGCTCGGATTACTGGTGTTAGTGGTGGATCAACTGCCCCACACTGGGATCTGGCTTCAGGCCCTTTCTGGCCCTTGCAAGTCTCTCCTGCTTTAGCACTTCTTCACACAAACAACGTTGCTGTGAAGCCAGCAGAAGCACATGCTGATCCTCAGTGAGGTCAGCTTCACAGACAAACTCTTTCTGGCCAAAACAGAAGGCAGGCAGAAAGACACCCCCCCCCCCCCAAAAAAAAAAATCCTTGCTCAAGGGTCATGCTATTGCCCAGACATCCCCCAGTCCCGGGGAGCAGATGCTGGTGTAACAATGCAGGGGGTTAGGGCACAATTTCAATATTTTGAGTTTTGTGATGGTGTCAATGTGATGCCACCTCTACTGGGGAGTTAATATCAAAGTCTCTCCCTCACTCGCAGTTGTCAGTGCTGCATCCCTCTGCGCTGCCTGAGACGTTCGCTCACTCCTTTGTGTCTTGTGAAAAGTATCCTTGGAAACTGTTGTGTCGCAGGCAGCGAATCTGCTGATCTTCTACACAAGTCTCTCAAACAAATTCAAGCATTGGGGGGGTGGGGTGACATCATTACTGCCACCGAGCTGCTTCCCCATGTATTTTCACACTGCCTCGTTTCAAGGTCAGAATGACAAACTGCTGTGACCACGATAAGATCTGTAGGAGACGGAGAGGTCAGCTGATGAAGACTTTTATGGGAAGAGTGTCTTCAGAACCTGGAGCACAAGCGCAACAATGTCAAAGTCACACTCGTATGATATGTCCTTATAGCCAGAGGAACTCTCTGTAGTGCAGCAGGGAGCAATGGGCCATTTCAGTCTGTCTGCACTGGTTGTCACAACAGCACAGCAGAGCTCTGAGCTCCATGCAGGCCCCTGCTTTCTGCGGCCAGGTAGAGCTTGTAGGACGACAGCCTCCATCAGCAGCTCCAGATGAGCTTGTTGCCATGGGGACAGTCAACGGGCTGGAGAGCAGGGACTTTGGGCCAGTCAGAAACACTCAGTGTTTAATTTTACCAGCTGGTAGACAGTGGGAGAAAGACATCGGGGTGGGAGGGTGGTGGATTTACACGAGCGAGGGCCTTTCTGTCCTGAAACAAAGCAAACTAGGACTATTGATGAGGGAACCTTGACCACATGAGGTTCTGGGTATCCCCTAAGCACAGGAATACCACTGGAGATTAACTGTTCAGTATTTAACCAGATGGCAAAAGCAGTAAGGCAACAGCCTAAATAAATCTGTTATTAAAGAGTAATGAGGATCAGTTAAAGTGAAGGAAAAAAAAATGGAATTACATCATGCGTGGTGTCCCACATAAGCGTACTGGATTTGGGGTGTGTGCGCGTGTGTGTAGGGGGGAGGTTATGCAGTATTATGCGTTACAGAGCTAGAGATGATGTCATTTATAGATGAACAAAGAGCCTGAGACTGAGCAGACTGAGTAATAGCAAGCTCAAAAACCTCCAGAGAAAATAATTCACAGGTGCTAAGGTGCTTTATTGAACTAAAGTATCTCAAAAAGATTGACAAAATAATGTTCCACTGCTTTTGATGACAAATATTTTCTCCCTTCCAGAAATGTACATTTTTCTGTATATACAAAAAACAAAACAAAACAAAAAACAAAACAAAAAACCAAACAAACAAAAAAACAAAACAAAACATGACCACAAGGTGCTTTTCATTGACAATGTGAGTCTGAAGGTAATTATACAGTTCTCTGAATAAACAAACAGTGGCTATGCAGAAACCAAAACCCCTGACAGAACCCTGCAAAGTACAGAGGACGTAAATCATTTTACATCCAGATGTATTCAAGCTTTGTGTTTTTGTTTCTTAATGCCTTTAGGTTTGGAAAAATACTGCGTTTAACTGCCACAAAAGGCAGACAGAGTGAATTTGGCACTACGAATTCCTCCTAACACACACAGGATGCAGTGAAAATCAAAGCCAAGATGCAACACATCAGGTTGTTACACCCGCAGGTAAACGATAAGAAACATTTCTGCTAGGTATCTAAGGCACTAGGTGTATTTCTCAACTGAAAGTGAAGGACATCTCTCAAGGTAAGGATATTGATGACTGATCTCTATACAGAATGTCACAGTAAAACTGAACTTCATTAATCCAAGTGCAGGGCTCCAAACGGACGAGCCAAGCAAAAATAGTATATCGATTACAGGAATTTCCGTCTTAGTGCATAGGAGCAAACGCAACAAGGGTTTAGGCTACCGTGCTTCCTGTTAGTTTCTGCATTTATGTGAAAGTGACCACAAGGGCAGACTGAATAGGTGTCAGCGGTTACACCAATACATGTGATTATTCCTTCAAAATGTGGCTACATGGGAAACAAATTACCAACTGTACATTTCAGTGACACTGCCATTAAAAGGGTCACCCAAATTACAAAGAAACCCATATTCTCGATTACAACCTAGCTGTCCAGATCCCCCCCCCCCCCTCCACTGTAAATGCTTTTTCATTTCATCTACTTTCTACCTAGTAAATAGTGCAAATGAAAACCTTTCATAAAAAGAAAACATGTTCTGCTTCCACAAGTCTGAAGATAATTCAACCTTCAGGAAGTCATAGAAATGCGCACCTTCGGTCTATAAATTACTTCTACTGTACAGTACAGCATTCAAAACAACATGAAACAATCAGGGGCCATAGTCTCAGACTGATAGTTACAGTGGCTCATTATCAAATCTCATGACAACTGCAGCCTATCCGCTGCACAAAATCCACACCCTGACAGAATTTGTGAGGGTTCATAATAACGTAACTAATTTCCATTTTGACAACTGTTACTTTAATATTAAAGCATTTTTTGTTTTCTATTTCAGGCTACAAATCCCTGTTTACAACAGTGATGCATTAGTCATTTAAATAAGCTAATCGTTGTTATCTAGTCGGTAATACGAATGTGAGACACTGTCATCATCATATTTATACATACAAGTTTAACAAATATTTGGCATCTGGCAGCAAATACTGTATAAATGACCATACTACTAAAGTTGGCAAGTATTCACAACTAGTGTACATGAAAGAAAAGTCAGATCTCTTCCATGCAGTCTGGTGAACAGGTACATGTGCCAAAAAACAAAAACCCTCTAGATTTTACCTTTATACAAAAACTGAAATTCATCTTTAAATCCATTATAGCTTTTTTTTTTTTGACCCCTGAACTACAAGCGTTGCAGAGCCCAGTGACACAACAACGTCCAACGCTTTCTCTTCAGTTTAATCACAGTTCTTGGTATGGCATGCAATGTTTGAGTCCTGAATGGCAATAAAATGTGACTGGTTCCAAATGAATAAAACATGTTTTTTTGGGGGGGGAATTAAAGCATATATCATTATTATTTAATAGCTACTCAAAGGATAATTGTGTGTTAAAGATTTAATGATAATGGCAACCAAATATTGTCTAACCCCTGGGCTGTGGATGAACGGTTAAGTCAAAGTGCTGAATCACAGGTGAAAGTGACAACACAGCCATTACAAATACATATCTTTTTAATTTTGTTTTCACTAGTAAGTGTTTAAAGTGTAAATGAAATGGTGAATGTCTGAGCATGCGGCCGCACACTCCATTGACAGATAAGCAACAATACGCCTATAAATGCCACAGATCTGTGACACAGTCATGTCTTGTTTCTATAGATTACTCAGACTAGACAAAGTAGACCATCATGGTTGAGTGTGGTAGAGTGTACTGGCTGCATGAATTCTGTGTGCTACAAAATACTTGTGTCTAAGAGGCCAGCTCATGGTGGCTCCCATACAGTAGCCTCTTTAAACAATGCTCCTGCTGATGGTGCTCTTGAAATTCCAAGAGTCCTGGTTTGGTGCCAGGCTTCAAATTCTCAAAGAGATCCATTATCATCTGATAGACAACACAATCATGTGGTTAACTAAAGGGAATATTTAACCTGAAACTTGTCCCATAAACCAGTAGATCACATAAGTGCTATAAAGGATAAACTATAGAAATATTTTTCCTGTCTTAAAGGCTTGACTGACAAACCCAGTGTGCCCCATTCATGTAGGTCTCCAGCCTGCTTGCTCACCTCAGGGATAAAAAGACAAGCTGAGGACATGCAGGAGAAATGCTCATAAGGTTTAGGCAAAATCTGACAAAACATTATTGGTCAACTCCTCAAGCTCAATTCTTCCGTTGTGATTTACATCAGATTTTAGTACAAAACAGAAGTTGTAATGACTCAGCAATTCTGCAAAAAAAAGCAATGCAATAAATCTTAGGACCATGAGTGTGTTTAAGCAATCAAAAAGGAATTCAGATTTCCAAGGAAGACAAATCCTGTTTTAAATAAACTAGTGTACTGTGGCTCAGCTGTGTCTTACTGAAGAAAAATGACCATCTGAATTTTATGGATTTACCTGCAATCACTATATATCGTCTAATTGCACTGAGAGGTCAGAGGTCATTTAAACAAATGAGAACACAAATACAAATTAGCGAGTGCAACACAAAATGCAGATTTTGTAGAAGAAAAAAAAAAGAAGTGTATATCGTCGTCACACGTCACAACTCTTCCCCAAGACAATCATACATGATCTTAAAGCCACCTGGGCTAAATCAGCTGTAGCATTCCATGATTTAAGGCCGAGACAACACATACATCATATCTTGTTAGTCCACACACGCACAGTCCACAGGATGTCCACACTGAAAACAGAAACATACATAACATCTCAAGTGTCGACCAGGACGCTTGAACAAACCAAGGGAACTACAGAACAGACAGAGAAGCAGTGTGCACACACACAGAAGAAAATGTGTTTCTCCCCCATTTGATAAACAAAACTTTCCAATTCACATTGCATTTTCATTCCTGCAGAACCAGGTAGCTTGTCAAACATACCACTCCCTACGTGAAATGACTGAGCCATCTTTATGAGATACATAATCACCGTCGGGTCCGCTATCGTAGCAGTCGTCTGACAGGTAGGGGGAGCTGTTTCCCTGTAGTTTAGGTGAATGAGGGTATCTGACACATCTCGCCTGTTGTGGACTAGAATACTGTGTGTGTTCATGATGGTGATTCTGCTGATTGCTGTGGTGCTTGCTCTCCCTCATTGCCCTAGTGTACCCATTAACAGGATACTCTTCTCCGTTATAGCTGTTATGGTGGCGGCGGTCACGCTCGTGCTTCAGCTGGCGATCGCCCCACTCCTCTCGATCATGGTCTCGATGCTGAGCTCTGCTGCCAGCTTTGGTAGGATGGAGTTCATGCTGTGTGGGAGCTTTCTGGAGATCATTGGGGCCCAGGTACTGCTTGGTGTAGTAGTTCCCATGAAAGGTCTGCTGCTTCCGTAGGTAACACACGCCAACCAAAGACAGCAGCAGGAGAAGGAATAAGGCCCCTCCCACGGCCCCACCCACTATGGAACCGAGATTACTTTCAGGAAGGGCCTCAAGTGTGGGGGAGCTCAGAAGGACATGGCCCTTATCCACAAAAGTGGAGGAGGAGCCAATTAGAGCAGGAGTGGTAATGGTGGAAGGCATGGTGGGAGGATCTAATGGAGGGAAGGAGGGTGAGAGGGGGGATAAAGGGTGAAAGACAGAAGCAGAGAATGTCAATGCCACTACATTTTGCTAAGGAGGAAGAGGTTGACTAAAACATCTAAAACTATAGCAGCATCAGGTTTGCAAATTCCCACTGCTAAATATTAGTTAGTAAATGTAAAATTGTATCACTCAGAGCAATGGGCTTTCATATTAGATGATGGATTAATGAGAAAAGTTGTATCTAAAATCTAAGAGTATTTAGAGTGTTCGGTTGCAGCCAAAGTAACAGCACTATATTTCTGTAAAGTTCAAACAGCCATTATAAGAGAACAGCAGTAGCTATTCCCCTGTGATCAAACCAGCAGCTGACAGTGATAGCAGACCTGACATGAAGTGTTTTAGTTTTTTTTGCTTAAAAAACAAACAAACAAAAATCATATTGACTACAATTCTGGGGATAGAGTTAAGTCTTTTAAAGTGTCTAAAAGCGTCACCTTCTCACATTGCTTTTTTGGCTAACAGAGGTAGCATTGTACACCTAGGTATCCAATCACGGAGAAATTTCAGTACTTTGACAATGACATTGCGAGCATAAATATATAAAGCCCTGAACAACCTGGTTATGTTTTTTGCCCATTTTGCTGCATTCATTCAATCAGGTCATATTTTCAGCTGCTTTTGTATTTATTTAAAACTGAAAAATAAGACAACAGGCTTCGAAGCTACAAACTGGTTGAGGGGACAGCACAAAGCATTTGCACATGTTGATGTCAACTCAGTACAATTTCTACATGCAGAGAGAAACAAGTGACTTGATGACATAACACCAAAGTGTACCAGAGATCTTAAATTTCCACAGTCTGTTGAGGTTATCAGTTTTAAAAAGGGTATGAACAGATTATTTTGGATCTATGTATGTTTTAAATGAGCAAGGATATACATTTAAGACTACTTTTCAAGTATGTGTTTTCACTGTGCCACGAATAGAACACCAACCTTAAAATGTAATGGATTAGTGGTTTTTATCCACCAACAGACAAGCCAAAGGCTATAATCATAAGAAGCTAGAGTAATGGAAAGAATCTGAGCCTAAAAGCTCTAATGGTGCTGCAAAATTGCTCTGCCACTTTAACCCTGGTGCCAGGCCAGATGTGAGGCAAAGATCCACATCCGAGAGAGCAGGCACATGAACCCGGAGGTCTGTAGTCTCAAAGTATGTGAAATGTACAACTCCATGCAGAGGCAGTGAACTGATGGGTACACCCATAACAACATACACAATGGAGGGTACACCAACATGCATAAGCTTGTGAACACCCATACAGGTCTCTCAAAGGAAAATGAAATACGGATGATAAATAATAAATAGGAGTTGAAAAGAACTAGTTAATGTTTTATGAATCTGGGACATCATCTCACAGTGAGGCTGCAGGCTTTTGCCTCTCACTGCATGACACATGCAGAAATAAAAGAAACACAGAAAGGAGGCGAGAGAGATGAAAAAGAAAATCACATCATAATCAGAACTTCATTCAGGAAGAGAGCTTCCACTGGCAAGACAGATTTTGTGAAACCAAAGGAACATGCTCATCATTCACAACAGAGAGACACGACACACTGGGATGCCAAGCCAGCAGGACAGAGCAGAGGCAGTGCACTGTGGTCTGAAGAGGCCGAAATTATTTGCAGCTGTTTGGCCCAGGAACTCTCTTTTGAACATCTGGGGGCCTAATGTTAATCAAGGCTAATCAGCACGCAATTAAGACTAAATGTAATATTATCAGTATGAACACACTGTACCGTGGGCGATTGCTTGATAAACTGTCAGCATGTATAGAACAGGCGAGAGTGATAGTGTCACATTTCAGCTTGAAGGGCAATGACACAGGCAGTGATACCCTCTATGACGTGCAAACACGCACAATGCTTCCTAAGGGAAGACAAGGCAATAGGAGTCAGCTTTGTTCCGGTGTGTATGCTCTGCTCACCTTGTATGAGAATACGCACATCCCGACTGCGGAGGTTGATGTCATTGGCAACCTCACACCTGTAAACTCCAGAGTCATTCCGCTGGAGGGGACGCAGGAAGAGCAAAGTGCTGTTTATCATTTCCACCCCTTCAGGCATTTCTCTGTCCAATCTGCGATACACAAGAGACAGGAACATTAAGACACATGGAGGCATACAACCAGCTACTAATATCTAATGAAATCATACACTTGTGATGTGGCTGGTGTGATAAATTTGAATTTGAAACAATTACTTCAAGCATGTAGTTGAGTGAAAGATGTGAAAATACTTACTATACTATATTTTATATAAAATGTAAACCTGAAAAGGATAAGTGGAAGAAAATGGATGGATAGGTGGAAGCAAAATTGTATTTTAATTAGATATATTTAATTATAATTCATCCTTACTCTATAGGGATTTTGACCTGTTCGGTCAATTTTAATTCAAGCCAAACACACAATGTCACACATATGGATACACATACCTGATCCATCTGAAGTGATGAGCTGGTGGGTTTGCGTTAGCTTTGCACGTCATTTGAACATTTTCCCGGCCCACAAACCAGTCTCCATCATACCCAACAACTGAGATATCAGGAGCAACTGAAGACACAGAAAAGCAATTATGAGATATGACCACAAAATGGCCAAACACATTAAAGGGCCTTAGAGAACAGTGCTTCATGTACGACCATTTGCCTAGTTTGTCTGTAGCATTATAGTGAATCTGAGGTCGGTAATGGGCTAAGCGTGCAAATACGCACAAAGATGTTAGATAATCTATAAATATATAATCTGCACAGAGAAGCAAACATTTGTGAGTGCTTGTATATTACAATGTTTTTCACAATCCTAAAAGAACCATCCCCGACCTTTTTGTTTTTATTGCTTTACCTTTTTTCCATCTTCACATTCATTATTAAAATAAAGAAAATGAAATATTGTGTTGACATCGTGCAACAGATCTATCCATTAAAGTGATCACAGGGTTTCTGAGAAGTCATCTGCACCACCCTGGTTCTTCTTCTGGTATGCATTTGTTTCACACACAGATACTTTGACAAAGTAAAAGGTTTTGTTTCATGGAAAAATTGTTGCCACATTTTTTCCATTGTTGCATTTAGCGAATAAGCAAAAAAAAAAAAAAAAAAATCCTTTATAGTTACCATCTGTCACAAACCAGTAAATCAGAGCAAAGTAAAATACGTCTGTCAAACAAAGATTTTGGAGGAGGTCACTTTACTCCTTTGATAAGCGTGGTAACAGATGGTACATACCGACATAGCTGTGCCACACTGACTGCATACATTTACTGCTGCGTCTACGGGACTTCACTGGCAGAAAACATTTTCTGGAAAACCTTTGTTAAAACATAATGTGTAGGGAGATTCTTTTTGCCAACTGACCTTTATGCAGTTTGTTTCTTAATCTGTTTTTTTTTTTTTTTAAATTTACCACCATGAACAATAAGTGAAGCTCTGACACCACCAGTGCAGTGGTTAACTGGTTTAATGACCATTGCAATCTTACTGCACAAACATATTCAAGTATTTATTCCTAGTGACCGTTTCACTAATTAGCTTTCTTTCAGTGGTTACATTTTACTTTAGTTACTAACCCACACTAATCACTCACAAAGGACTTACACTGCACATTGAGCTGGTAGGGGATCCTGAAGTCATTCTGCAGAGCTGGGTGGCGGACCACGCAAGTCAGCGTGTGGCCCTGGACGTGGCGTGTGGGCTGCCAGATGTAGCGCACTTGTGTGCTGGTAGTACCATTGGCTTCATCAAATAGCTGCACCTCTGACTGGCCAAAAAGGTTGGACTCCCAGGACACTTCAGCAGGTGGTCGGGCTCGCTCAGCGATACAAGTGGCTACAACAGTTTCATTGCCACCATCGATCAGAGCACTTGAACCAGCAGACACGTAAACCTTCGGCTCCACTAGTATTAATAGTGAGAAAACAGAAAAAAAATTTAAATTTTGAAATAGGCTTCTGTTCACTTTACTTTAATAATGGCCACTGCAAGGTGGTCATAAAGTAACATTCTGGTAAGTAATATTGCAAGCAGTGACAATTTGTGATATAAATGACAACACAAAACTGAAAACAGTATTTAATCTGCAACTGCTCATAAACTGGATAAGTGGTTTTCTAATATAATCATTGTGAATAGATACTGACTAAACTTGCATTTTCTGGATATTTAATTTCATTGAATCCAATGCAAGACTGCACATTTTGTAGTATCAGCATGATTTCATGCATGAGGGAGGACACATTAACACAAATGCCTATGCTGAACATTTTAACATAGAAGGGCACATAAAAGCCACGAGACTGGGGAGGTCAAGCCAGACTTCCACCAGAATTTTGACACTTAAACATAATTGAAAACAGAATGACTGATCTAATTGTTTTATCTCTACCAAACATTACCTAAAGGAAAACTACCGTACAGTGTTTACTCAAGAAAAGTTAGATTTGTTGCATAAAACCCAGACACACGCTTACCAAGTACAGTGACAGTAGTGGATGCTTGAGTGTTTCCCAGAGGAAATGTGGCTACCTTACAGGTATAAATCCCGACATCAGCAAAGCCCACGTTTTCCAGTACAATGGTGGCATCATGAGAGGACGGTGAGCGAAAATACAGGCGATGGATGAACTCTGGAGGAATGGAGGTGCCAAACTCCGGGTTGTAGACGGCCACTGTGACAGAGCCTGAAGGCAGACGGCGCTCCCAGGAACTCTGAGTAAGAGTAAGGTTTGTGCCAACCTCTACCCTACACTCTAGTGTAACATTCTTCCCCAGCACGGCACTCACCCTTTTAGGCACCACCACCTGGCTGCACCACACACCTGCCAAAGACACACACACAAAACAACACTCTGATCTACAATCAACTTGTTGATTTGCAAACAGGCTGGGATTATTTAATGCCATTTCTAAACACGTTTGAGAAATTAAAGTTGTAAAGTTGTCAAAACAACAAACCAGTTAGAAAAACTATTGTTAATTATTTTCTAATGATAAACTAACCAATGAATTGCTGGAACTTTATTTTAGGCAGTTCGAATGTGAAGATTTTCCAAGTTTTATAATGGAAAAAATCTGAACTGGCAAAACAAAGCATCTAAAAAGTTGAGTTCTCAGAATTACAAAAGAGTATCAAATTGCTGGAACACTTGCTAGTTGTGCTCCATATGACAGGAACAGCAATAGTGGATGGAAATCATTGATGCGGTT
>JAVDPK010001936.1:458038-471229 GCA_034780415.1 Cichlasoma orientale
CAAATTGCTGGAACACTTGCTAGTTGTGCTCCATATGACAGGAACAGCAATAGTGGATGGAAATCATTGATGCGGTTACATGGCAGAAAAGCAAGGCTTTGAGCAGCATGTTATAAAGCTCAATCCGAGATACAACATCCCAGGTAGAAAATATTTTTCAGGTTTATTATGTGATAATATTGTACAGATTCCTGACAACTTACAAGGTTTAGTTGCCAAGTTACTGTTAAACTAAAGTGTTAAAGCAGTTATTTTATACTTTTATTTAAAATTTCTAGGGAAAAACACTACCTATGCTACTTTTCACTACTATTGCACAACAATGCTGCTGCTGCAGTCACCTTGTTTCAATAAATTCACACTTGAAATTAGGAAGTGTTTTATCACTGACAGTAGCTGATTTGAAACAAAGGATGGAAAATGCCCTTCACTTACTTAGTTATAAATTAAGTTCAGTACCCCCCCCCCAAATATTATTAGAAATATTGCAAAGTTTTTTGAAATATCACAATATAATTTTGAGACTATATCACCAACCTCTCCAAATCATTCCACATGTAGTTCAGGCGCTTTGCTAAAATAGTGAGTTTTGAACATTCAGGTTATCACTGCTCTGTAGCAACATTTGTATATCGGCTCGCTTGTCTTCCTGTGTTTATTTTCTTCAAGTTCAAAACTTTCCAAACAGCAGTCCGTCTGTTTTATTTACCAACCAAAACCAGTTGCAGAGACTCTGTGTTTGCCATCTGTTTAACATAATGCTGGTTTACTAGAGAGAACGGCACAGAGTCAGTCAGAGGGCAGTATGGTGTGTGCATGTGTGTGTGAGTGTAAGACACAGAAAACCTGCTGGAACTGGTGCATAAATACCAAGAAAAAGAAATATTGAAACCGCTGAAAATGTTCAGAATATACTGAACACAGGATTATTTTGACATTATCTGAAAATGAATCCGATATCGCTAAGTTAAAAATCTAGATCAACAAACATTTGTGAATTCTGATTCTGTTGGTATTAAGAAACTAACATTTTCATTTCACTTTCATCATCGCTTTTAAGCTGGTTGCATGGAGGTTTGCTGCCATCTGAAGCGAGTTTTCTGTCAAACAAAACCTCAGTAATGCTACACTAATCTGGAGAGAGTTAAATGATTTATCAAAAGCATGACTGTAGGCTATGTCTATTCTTTTCTACAAGCATAGTGTTAGCTTCCAATCAGCCCGTTCACAAATGCGAGGCGCAATATGTTTAAAAATAAAAATAAAAAAGACAAATGCAAGATGGAAAAGGATGACTGAAAACCAGCCACCAGCAGTTGAGCTATGCTAAAAGATAAACAGGCATGTGTCCCATCTCCCCTTACACACAATTCACAACTTCCTCAAAGGAGGAAACGCTGTTCTGAACCCCCCCCCCCCCGCAAATGTTTGCTATTCGTTCAGATGCTCAAATTAATTAAGAAGTTACCCCAAACAGAGCATGCTTGAAACAAGAGAATGCCATCTAATTGGACACAGAATGCAAGTTTCCACAAAAAGGCTTATAAATATCAACACTGATGAATACAGTGTGTGAAATGTCACACTGTAACTACCGTACAGTATACTGTAAACAAACCTTTTCCTGGAGTTAAAAGAGAGCTGCTTGTACGACTTTCTGAATGACTTGACTAAATGGCAAGAACAGCAGCATAGTGAGAGGGAAGAAAGCAGCACTTTCCCTGCACTGAATATGGAATGGAGAGGTATAGCGACTGCATTAAATTTTTATTTGTGACATGACGACAACCTTACATAAGCGTGCCCTCATTCTCTCCGACTCAAGAGTTTAAAAAAAAGAAAAAAGGAAAAAGAATACAAAAGTGAAGAGAAAGTCTATCAAATCTTATGTGCAGCCTATCTTGACATAATAGTGATTCCTTCCTTCTCCATTTGATGCTCTCAGACAGTGAAAATAAACTGTTTTTTTAGATCTTGCAATCCTTAAATCCTCAAAAAGAGCACATTCTTCCGACACTTCCCAGTTTGCTCTGCAAATTCAACACAGTCTCTCATTGACACAGAGCAGGAAACAGATTATAGATATCCTGGCATCAAGGACACATTGCTCCCCTGGGACACTCTGCTGCTCATTCTCACTTTATTGAATATTACCTTTTCATGCACTACTTGTGTGGCAGCAAGTGTATTATGTATTTCTTGGTAGAGGACAGCATGGCTTGTTAAAAGCGGAAATCACAATATAAATGGCGACGATTTTAGAACCGAAAATGGAGATCCAGGTTTGCAGTGCAGGACAGAAAAGTATTAAACACCTGTTTAATAGGCTTATCTTATCCCATATTCACATCAACTTCTTACTTCAAATGACTCACAGACATTCTTAAAATGGCTGTCCATCAGTGGTGAATCAGCAGAGGAGTCATTCAAGGGGATTATCCCTTTAATAGACTGCATTTTGTTCCAAGTCCAACACTGAGCTCATTTGTATGTACACAATATAGCATTTTTGAGCTCCAGTCCTGCTATGGAGAATGTGTGGTTTGTTTTACTTGCATCTTATCAACTTGTGTTTTTATGCTGCCCCTAGTGGCCAGTACAACGCCACAATCAAAAATAAATAAACCGATAAAATAAAATGACTGCTTTTCAAATTAAACTGAAAGCTTAAATATTAAACCTGAAAACACTGCCTCAAACACATTGTTACTAACAGTTGCTTACTAAATAGGTGAGAAGCACCTGGCTAGCCAGGTATTTATGGTGTGTGCCATTTGAATTTCCCCGTCCGAACCCCCCCCCCCCCCCCCCCCCAGGTTTTTGGGCTTTTAGCCTTTATTGTGATAGGACAGTGGAGAGAAGATAGAAGAACTGGGATACAGACCAGGCAGACGACATGGAGCAAAGGGCCTGGGGGTAGATTCAAACCTGGGCCTCTGCATTAGCCTTATGGCACGTAGGTTGCCTGCTCAACCCAGTGGGTATTGCTAGTGATGCATGAATGACTCCCTTTCCATTTTTCCTTGCTTTTCTGACTACTGTGAACGTACTCAACTCTGGAGTGGCACTCCCATCTCCAAAATCTGACCTCCAAAGCAAATGGGATGCAGCAATAGTTATAGTGAAGACTGTGTGCGGCGCATTGCTACAACAGATGACTGTAGTTGCAGTTCCCCACACAATAAAAGCAACATTTTCAGGATCACAACATTTTGATGGCAGCATATTGTTACAAGTTAAAACCTTATTTGGCCACCCTGAATTCTGTGTTATACCCACATGCCTCTCCCTGAGGTGCTGAGATAAGTTGGAGGCCTCTTGTTTGTTCTAAAAAGCATTGCAGAATGGCTAGCATGATGATTTTGGTTGTCTAACCTGATCATCTGAAGCTCACGCACACATTATCCCCATTCCTACCTCAGAATGGGCCTTCAGGGGTGTGACTGGTCCACATACACTAAAGGCAATGAGACTCTTTTACCTAGACTGATTGAAATCTATTCATATTCCTGTTACTTATAACAAAATGGTAATCGCAAATGCCTGAAAACCCCAATTTCCCACACGTGACTTTTGGCTGCTAGAGTGAGTTCTCACGACATTTCTAGTCCCTTTCGTGAAAACAGTGTTTGTTCCCCTTTAAGGCCCAGGCATTATTAGCTATAAAGGTGTGTGCATCCATTTTGCATTCAACAAAGGCACAAGGTCAACTCCCTCATTGAAATGTACCACAGTCTTAAAGTGAGTCACATAAACTCATGTCGGGTCTTTAACAACAGCGTTATGGAGCTTCACTGGATTTGTTGTACTATAGGAGCCCAGAGCTCTGTTTATTTAGGTCTGCTTAAAGAACTGCAAGAGAGGCCCTTTACTATCAACAGTGGTATGGTGCTGGGGTATCCACACAAGTAGCCTACAGTGCAACATACCTACTTTTTCTCCCCACTGAGCAGTGTATAAATCTGCTTTGTTGAACTGTGTACAACAAAGGGGTCCTTCTGTGTATAGGGGTCCTTCTACCTTCAGATATGGAAAGCCTGCTGAGTGAAACAAACTGTCTGCTCTGATTTACTCTAGCTTCAGATACCTGGCTGCAGCTCATCATTATTCTCGGGCACGACAAAGATTTAATTATAGATGTTCCACACACACACACAAAAAAGTAAATTTTGTGCAGATAGTCTTTATCATCACACTTGATAAAAGCAGTTTGGAGGCAGGGTTAGCGATACACTGTCATATTCGTGCTTTTGAGTTAACACTGAGCACAAAGTTGGCGTGCTTCAGGGTGGAGTTAGGAAACTCCCTCCACTCCCTGATTAAACCATAATGAGCTCAGGCTCCTCTGCAGACACATGGTAGCTGACCCCCATCCCGACCTGATGATGATTGGGGGGAGACTGCTGCGCTAGCATTGTCCTCTCTCCTGACACGAATTGAAGTTCCTCAACATTTCTGCACAAGCAGCTAGCGTGACATACTTCACCGCATCATGTTACTTTAACAGAAACTGTTTCTGGAGCTAATATGGCTGCCATTGAATCGGCAATGATCTAAGTGTAGGCTGTGTAGCGGATGGTATATCTGGCTGAATATCCCCGCTTGTGCTCCTCGGCGCTTTTTCTGGACTGTTTCTATGGCAGCCTGGGGTCGCACCATCATCCGCGGTGGTGGCGCTGGCTAGCTACTACTCCCAAGGCGCTGAAGTGAACTTGTAACCAAGTTTGGGGCTTTAAATGCCACCGGCTAAACTTGCAAGACTTGCAGCTTCAAATAATCCCCACTTAAAACACGCAGCGGCAGCTAGTTTCGCCCCCTGAAAATTCTATTCTACGGGATGCGAGACACTCACCCAGCCTGGCTCCCTCACAAAACTTCTGTGTAACCAAAAGAGAGAGAGAGGGGAAAAAAAAAACAGCACGAAAAATTCAGGACTCACCTGTAATACTGAACAAAAGGAGAAATAATGCAACCTTCCTCTGCTGACTGAAGTAACTCCGGTGAGAAGACGGTAACATTTTTTCAAAAGCAGTGCAGGCTCCTGCCACAGGACCAAAGCGTAGGATGCATTCCAATTTAACAGTCCGTGCTGAACAGTGGAACCTCCTCAGCAACAACTCCGAACTGCATGCGGACTGTACCATCTCTGATCGTGGAGCGGGGAGACTGGGGGCTCACCTGACAATTGATGCAAATGGTAATTTGTCGAGGTTCGACAGCAACCTCCCCCTAAAGGAATACTCCATTAGTATACACATTACGTCATCTCTGTTGATAACCCGACATATTATATTGATTCATCAAATGACTTTTTTCCTCCTTATCTGACTTTACGCAGAAAAAAACCCCACCTACATCTTTTACAGCTGCCAAAAAAAGATTTATTCGGTCCACTTAGTTTGTTTCTAGCTTTATCAGGCAGCAGGATTTACAATTACATTATAACATATTTAAGTTAAAAAAATGGTGGAAGGTTATAGACCTTTTAATTACGAAAAATTAAAAACAATGAACATATGACATGCAGCGTCTTCACCTGTAATTCTTTAACTTCGAAGTGCAGAAACATTTTTTTTTCTTTACCATATAACATATGTAGTTCAACCACTGACTCCCACGGATGCGCTCCAGATTTTCACCACCATTTTGAATCTGAGTAACACATTCAACCAGTCCGGTCAAAATCGGATTATATTCCGTACCATTTCACATTTTAAAAACTCCTGTAAGTATGATTTGATACGATTGCAATAGAGCTTTCACAATGCAACTGCAATTGACTGTAAAACAAATTCCAACAGATTTACTCTTGCAAATCTAAAAAAATAATAAATGATAATATAATAAATATGTGTAATTCATATGGAAAAATGGAAAAGTGAGGCTTTTTTGTCTCTGTTGTACTTGCTTTTTGATTTTGAGCTGTTAAAATGTGCATTTTAATTTAGAAAACTGGGAAGCACTCAGCTGAGGTCCATTATGTTGTTTTTTCAGCAGATGTTATTCCTCACTGAGCACATGTGCAATTTGAAACGGCCTTTTCCCATCTATTTTGCTCTGATAAAACTACTGTTGACCATATGATTAAGTAGACCTCCACAAATATTTGTTGTTATAATAATGATTTAGGAAAGGGCACCATATCAGAGTGCTGACATCCTGCTCATCAGAGAGTTCACAAAATGAATGAAAAAGATTTGGAAACTGAAATCTCAGCAGAGGACAGGAGAGGACTGGAAATCAGCTTGCATGGACCTCAGACTGGCACAGTGAAGGCACACCTCTGATTAACAAACTGTAATTAGTTAATGTAAACACGTGCAGCTCCTACTGGTTAAATCATTATGATAATAACATACCAGACATGCAATTCTAAATGTGTGAGAGATTAAAACATTTTGGAAAGGTCAGTGATGTGAGAAGAGTATTTCAGCTCCAAAGATATATATATATATATTTTTTTTTTTAACTTGGTTTGTATCCAGAAGAATATAATTATAATTAAAGTGAACAAAAATGAATCAGTCTCAAATTTTTTTAATGCTAAAAACATTTGGAAAGCACAAACAAATATGTTACACACCATATAAGACAAATTATGATGAACTTTCACTTTAAAATAAAATAAAAAAAATATTTGAGAAGGTTTGGGAACATTTTTTAAAAATTTGGTAAAGAACTTAAGATTTAAGAGGATCTGAATAGATTTGCAACCCTGCAGTATCTGAACCTATGCTTTTGACCCTTTTTTGTTAAGGAAAAGTAAAGATATTGTCAAAAAACACACCCCCATTAACGCTACCTGTAAGAGATTTTGGTGGCATAAGCATTATTAGCTTCATGAAAGCACGGGTGTAATTAATAGCATTAATAATTGCCAAGTTCGATTTAGCTTTGGTTCCTCCATGGAACATTGCATGAGCATTCATCATGGGCCTTCTGGGACACTTACATTGAACTAAGTAATCAATAAAATTATTACTCCCACCTGTGTTTTTCCTGCAATGACAAATCAAAATTTCTGCAGTTTAAAAAAAGATCAAGCCTGTTTAACCTTCTCATGGCCCCCAAGTAAAAAATAAATAAATAAATAAATCACAACACTGGACACGGACATTGGACAATGTGTCTGTGGTATTCTAGTGAAGCCATTTCAGATCTGCCTTACTATCACTACATTGCTAAAAACCAATCATCTCTCAACACTTGTTCTGTTTTTATCAGCAGGCTTACACATGAGAAGAAGATGGCTATTAAGCACTTAACGGTAGTTTACATTTCCCCTTCCCATGGCTGTGCCTGGGTGTGTCACTTCCACGCATCTGTAGCTCGAGGTGCTCCTCATGGTTCAGTCAGTCAACAAGTTAATCTTTGAAGAGTGAATGTGGGCGGGATGGGGTGGGACTTGTGGGGGCCGCCGGGGGGGGGGGGGGGGGGGGGGGGGGGGGGGGCAATTGTGGGGGCAGCACCCCCCCCCCCCCTCCCCTCTTGCTGACAGAAAGCTAACCAGGTCAGTGCTTTAATTTGAGTCACAGGGGATACAATTACTCGCCCACCATGCCATTCATCTGCAGCTCTATAGTGAGAATGTCTGTGCATGTCCGTGTGCATGTGAGCATTACAGTACGTCTCTTTGAATCCGTACTGAAGTGCGTAAAAATGCATTGAATATTCCCATTGTTCTTAAATTCATTCAGAAAATCTTGCCTTGAGTGCAGTGCATCAACTTGAAAGCTATGTGTTGTCATATGTTCTGAGAAACTGAGATGAGAGAGCGTGAAGAGCGTGCTAAAAGACTCTGTAATTCAATTTAGGCTCTTCTTCTATATCATAATTTGTACATTATAAAGTCCCCCCTGACTTTTCCACAACCCCTCTCAAGAAGCAGTAAACCTTTCCATCCATAATTCTATTCTACAATAGTATACTTCTTCCAAGTTTTCTGCTCTGTGTTTCATATTTTCATCTTCTTTCATCAGTCGCTTATTAATGCAACTGAATTTCCATTTCTTCCTAATCTCTTACAAATGCTTCCATAATTTGTCAAATCAGGAAACACAAATAAATGCGCTGCAACCATTGGGCTTTAGGAAAAGCAATTCAGATAGACAAAATAACAGCTTTGCATTATAATAAGCAATAAAATCAGTCCCCTGTGTATATGAGCAAGTAATTCTTTTCTCCCCCAGCTTATCTTTAATTAACAAACACAAAGATAAGCTTTCTGTTTTTCTGCACCATCTCTTTTTTTATCTTTCGTGCTCCTTTCTGGATGCACTTCCTGTGAACACAGAGGAAAGGGAGATCCATAACTTGGACGATAGAAAGTAATATTGAAACGCCAAAGAACGCTGCCATTCATAATAATCCAAAACCACAGGATCCATTTTTTTGGGCTTTTGAATAGTTTCGTGTTCATGATAACAACCTTTCCCTCCTGCTCTCGCTCTAAGCTAAAGCCGCTCTCTGTCACCAGGTACTTTCTCGCTCTGGAATGTTTTTCAGCTGTTCAAGTGCTCTTTCACGAAGGCCAGAGAGGTATTGAGAGGGCTTCAAGTTTGCAGCGAAGTAAAGATCGGTTAAATTAGTCCACCTCCTGCTCAGATGCTTCTTTTATTCTGTGGGTCAGTACTTACCTCCCTGTTTACCCACATAAATTGTTCCCTCTCCCTGCACTCTGTCTGAGCTCTTTCTCCTACACAAGTGTCTGTGTGCACTGTGAGAAAGAGGGAACGGGAATTTTATCAGTCAAATCAGATATTCTAAACTCTGTACTGATGGAGTACAGACCAAATCAAGTCAGACTAAATCACAGAAGAGTTCGTCTGCTTAAATACCACACAGACTGAAAGTAAAGGGCTTCAGCTGGAGCCACAGTTTCTTCAACCACTTACAAAACAAAGGTGACATCTGCTGGCTAAAACAATGAACTCTTGGCATGCAGATTCAGCGGTAATTTTACTCCTGGCAGTGTACCGTAGATTAATTTCACCGAGCCAAATCATTATGAAACACATTACAAATTATTGTATTATTAAATAGTAACTTGTCCTCTACAATTTTTTGATTCAGGGTGAAATAACATTTATTTAATCTCTAGGTATGTTCAAAAAAATGTAATCTCACCACCATCAACTGGTGAAGACTTCCCAAAAACCTGCCAAGCCGCTAACACCTGTAGACTTGAAATATTAATATAATTCTCAGTTTGAATACTTTCTCTTTAAATTTGTCAGCTAGGACCAACAATGATGCCAATGAAAAAGGTTTTTGTGATAAAATCGAAAGGCAGAGAGATCCATTGTGAGCTTACACCATTTTTACATAATCAGATTGAAAAAAATCTAAATACCCTTTATTTATTTACTATTTTATTAAATAAACAAAGAAATTCCAGAGATAGACAGGTTTCTTGTCTTTATGTCAGCAGTTATTCTTTGGCTGACCTTGGATGCATTGTATCAGTATTTCTACAAAGGACACGAAGAGGTACATTGATGAAAATTATTTTGTTTTCCTAAATTTAGGGGGACTTAGATCAAACTATAAACATCTAATCAAGATTTTTCTTTTTTTCAGTTACAAACTGATGTTTGTTTTCCCCTCGATGACACACACTAAATAGAGCTTTATCACACATAAACAGCACAATAAAACATTAAATTATATTATTGTTTGTTGAATAGATTTTATGTTACACTACATGTAATATAGAAACGGTTAATTGCACTATTTGAACCAAAATGTTTGATTTGTTCATAATTTTACTTAAGTTGTACTTAAACTAAAAAAACAAACAAACATGAGTATATGAAGTAATTTGCCATAAATATACAAATAAGTCATGGGAGAGAACTGTTTTTGCACATTTTACATTTGTCATGGTTAATCTCTGAAAAATAGATCATCAAATTGCCGTGTTAGCAACATTTAATGATTAAAATAAAGATGACTGAAAGGCTGCTGCACTTTCTTTGTAATGACAAAATAAATCTGCAAAGCTTAATAGTTCATAGACAAAAACTGACTTTAGACAGTAGCTCTCAGATCAGATTTTACAAGTGTTTGAAACAATAAGCCTTGAAATTATGCTGTGAATAAACATTCAAAATTAAGTTGCACTTAAAATGTGCAAATATCTCTAATTCTGCAACGTAAACAGACAGAAATAACTCAGACTAAATAAAATTTCTAAAAAAGTACAATAGGCTATAGCAAATGACAAATATAAATATTTTACTAAACCTCATAATTAAAACACAATTACTGCTGAAATCCAGACTTACTGGTTTTAAAGCCAAATGTTAAATAGTATTTGAAGACTCGGCTGAGAGTTTGATCTCTGAGGCCATATATGAGCGGGCTCAAACATTTTGGGAAAATGATGAGGCATACAAAGAGAACGTACTGAACATGAACAGCCATATCAGGATGTACTTTCATCATTAAGCTGGGGTTTATCATATTAAACAGAGTGGAGGTGAGATATAGCCACAGCTGCAGCAGATGCATCAGCACTGTCTTAGGTGCCTTATTGGCATGACGCACTCTAGATGAGGCTGACTTCACAGTAATCATGATTGCAGTGTATGTGTAAATAACAATCATGCTCACTAACACAAAATAGACAGTAGTGAAGATCATGTTTAAAGTCACATAAACCTTTAACCGAAAGACACTGTTTCTGATGCAGAACGTTTGCAAAGGGAAAGCTGTTTTCTCCAGACTGACAAACAGGAAAAGTTCTATGAATGAGTCTAACGAGGCCACCAACCACATAACGGCGATGGCTTTACCCGTCGACCTCGATGTGGCAATGTTAGGATGCCTCAGTGGGAAACAAATGGCAACATATTGCTCCAAAGACATCACAGCAAGATTGAAAGGAGACATTTTAACAGTGATGGCAGCAACCATTAAGACAAAAACACAAACGTAGCTGATCATTCTGACCATCGTCACAGCAACGATGTAAAGCATCATAGACAGTAGCAGCTGCACAGAATCACACATGAGCAAATGACCAAACAGGATATACCGGGAAGACTCCAGTAAGAGAGGCTTTTTCAACAGGGCAAACATCATGATGGCATTTATATACAGGAAGAAGAAACATGGCAGCATGGACAGCACAGCTTTGACAGTAGTCTGAAATGGCAGCACCTGGAATCCGCCTGTTGTGCCATTCATGACTGCAGTTTCGTGCAGCGTCTGCAAAGGCATGAAACACACAAACACATCAAACTGATTCTCGCAAGGTGATTCTGTCAAATATCACAAACAAGATGGCAAAATCCAGGAGTACAATTTTAAAAAACAGCATTACAACAAGTAAAATATATCACATCTAGATAGAAACTATGAAGTCAAATGTCTTGTAGACATATTACTGACATTTTACTGGTGTGGTTTGACTTCATCTGGCAAAGAGGTTTTGCTGAACAAATGTGAGGAAGGAACAGCAGCCTGTTGTGTCCTTTTTTTTTAATAAGTGATCCGTGTTCTGACATCACCATCTGTGTCAGCTGAGCAACCACTCAACACTCTGCATTAGCTGTGGAAGGAAAGTTTGGGCAAGATGTGTTACTAATGCTATGTTTCCATTTACTTTTAACCCAAGTTAGCATTAAAACATATCACAAATGCTTTATTGGGTTTCCACAGTGGTGAAGTCATATATATTTTGCAAATTTGAGATCTCAATTTTCCTGCATAGGGAACTATACAGGAATCAGATATAATTTTTAAAAACATATTTTATGGGGTTTCTTAGCTTTTATTATGATAGGAGAGTACACAAGAAAGCTGGAAGGAGACAAGCTACAAATGGCAGCGTAGATTTGAACCCAGACGTCTGCAATAGTCTTACAGCATATAAAGTGTCTGCTCAAGCCAGCGAGCTAAAACAGCACCCCAGAAGCTGATATTCTTTTAATAGGCAAGTTAATGTGAGTCGTTAAAGGGATCAGTGATGCAGTTTGAATTTTCTCAGTGAATAGTTGATGACAGAAATAAGTCTGAGAAGGGAATCCGATATCAAACATATACTTAAAATGCTGTTTGTGGGAGCGGATATGAACTTTAAAAAATATATTCTTTGGTCTGATTGCTGCTGGAGGCTTTTTGTTGTTGGTAGTTCCTGTCGACAGCACTAATGTCCATGTATCAGTATCACTTCATCCTGTTTACAAAACGATTCACCTAGATGAGAATAAAAGCCAACTGGATCGTTTCAGTCAGACTGAAAGAGAAAAAAGGTTAGTCACATTCTCCTGGCATTTCTTGATGGGTACCTGAATTATATACTTTATGCTTGTAAAACCAATATGAGAACATGAGTGCAATGTCACATAGAAGAATTTGTTTTTGACTAAGCTTGTTTAAGTCAACTGAGCCATCAGAGAAGCTAAGAGGCTGCCTCCAAAGAAAATAACAAAACTTCAAAAACTACATTTAGTATAGTTTTTTAAATAATTTTTTTTGTGGCCAGGCCCACTGGTACCTGTTGCATTTTGCGCAGAGGAAAATTGTTTGGCCTTAGCCATGGGTCCAGAGGACCCAAGTCCAGTTGTGAACTTTCCTCACTTCTAAATATTCCAGTCAACTGTTAGTGGTATTATAAGAAAATGGAAGTGACTGGGAATGACAGCACCTCAGCCACGTAAAATCACAGAGCGAGGTCAGTGGATGCTGAGGAGCATAGTGTGCAGAGGTCACCAACTTTCTGCAGAGTCAGTCGCTACAGACCTTCAAACTTTATGTGACCTTCAAATTAGCTCAAGAACAGTGCATAGAGAGCTTCATGGAATGGGTTTCTATGGCCGAGCAGCAGCATCCAAGCCTTACATCACCAAGCTCAATGCAAAGCATCGGATGCAGTGGTATAAAGCACACTGCCACTGGACTCTAGAGCAGTGGAGACGTGTTCTCTGGAGTGACGAATCACACTTCTCCATCTGGCAATCCGATAGACGAGTCTGGGTTTGGTGGTTGCCAGGAGAACGGTACTTGTCTGACTGCATTGTGCCAAGCGTAACGTTTGGTGGAGGGGGGATTATGGTGTGGGGTTGTTTTTCAGGAGTTGGGCTCAGCCCCTTAGTTCCAGTGAAAGGACCTCTTAATGCTTCAGCATACCAAGACATTTTGGACAATTTCATGCTCCCAACTTTGTGGGAACAGTTTGGGGATGGC
>JAVDPK010001936.1:481255-506691 GCA_034780415.1 Cichlasoma orientale
CGCACGCACACACACACACACACACACACACACACACACACACACACACACACACACACACACACACACACACACCCCCTTTATTCAGTTAAATTCAGAAATCAGAAAAAATAAATAAATCAGATATTCTGTTTGTTAGTTTTCCACAGGATTAACTTAACAGAACTTACACACTTTTATGTTATCCAAACTTAAAATTCATTAGAGTATTTTTAATGTTTTTAAATTATAGATAAGCAGTGCAGTATTGTTATTTTATTTCTTTGGTTAGTGATGAGTAATGTAATTGATTACCTTCTCAAGTTTAACAACAATTACAGCCACTGATTCTTCAGCTGGATTGTTACTCATTACTTTTGACTTACATTAAACTTTTATAGTAAGCAATGACTCACTGAGACAGCATCAACTTAACACACCTTTATTGTTACATTAAGCAGAGGATCACTCTAGTCATCAAGCCCAGCAGCCCACTGCACCTATAGTGTCACAGACATACTGTATCCAATCTTTTCACAGCTTTGCTATACTTACATGAAAGGAAATAAGGCAAACCTGAGCAACTAAACTGCACATGATGCTCTGCTATTATGTCTTCCAACAGACAAGAGGAGTATGATGTCTTCCACGGCTCTGTCTGTATGACAGTGGGGACATGCAGCTTTAAAGATGGGGGAGTTTCCATTGAAAGAAGGTGTCAAGTTACATTATTGGAAATGTAATTTTTAGAACTTGACACACACAAAGTGCAAAAGTAAACGTATATCAGTAGCAAAAACTGTTAATAGGAAAGCCGGTTATTAAAGCGTGCAACTTTCTAGACACCGCAGTTGAGCAGATTCAGTGTTATTTAATGGGAGACATGTGAGAGACTTAAATGCAGTTATATAAAAAGAAGATGCTGTGACAGCTGGTTGTCCACACTTACAGACTTGCTAATAAGAACAAGGGGATGGGAACAGGTGCTGGTGAACAAACATAATGACTCACACACAATTTTAGGAGGACTCAGCTGATTATCTTTTTAATCAGCCAGCACTGGCACACGTTTGAAGTAGGACAAAGGTTAAAACAGAGGAACATCTGCATAAAGAGCCTTTTCTGTTCAGTCACCTGAGCACAGACACTTTAAAATCCCAATTTGTGTAATAGTTAAAAAAAAAAAAAAAGCTTTATAAGTAGTTTGTGGTAATACATTAGCCCTTCTCCAGGATATTCAAGCATTTTTCATCATGTGCAGTACGTGCACCCTTTCTTCCATAGCTTTTCAACAGTGCTTTTATTACATCACAATCCCATTTTTGGTTTTTAACCTATAGACTCTTCATTACAATATCATATTTTTTCACTAATCTAAACTAATATTAAAATATCATTTAGCCAGTAAGAGTCTAAATAAGCACATAGTTTTGAGAAAAATGCAAGCCAAAGCTAAATCTGAACAGATAGCATATCCCTGAATCATCTCTGGCTCATGGGACCATTTGCCGGCTTAGTGGATTATCTTTTTGTGTACTGTGAGATACTGTAAGTTAGCAGAAATTAAAAGCTTTTGATGAAGTTGCAAAGACATTAAAAACTCAAGTTAGCTACATATGTAAAACTGTTTAAGGTATTTTCCAGATATAAAAAATTAAAAATAAGAATTTGTGGAATACAGATGAACGAATGATTAATTTCCAAATCTATTAACAGTTCTCTAGTAAGACATTAATGTTGAATAAAACTATCCAGTTATGGTGCTTAACTTTAATTTCAGCCTAACCGATTTACTTGTTTAACCTTCATGCACAACATTGCATGTCTTTCCCTTGTTTAAACTACCCTTCATCTAAGAGTTAAAAAACAAAACATAAACAAAAACACTGTAGAATCACTGGTAGCTGTGTTCTTTGCATGCGCACACTTGAATGAAAATGAAAGATATAGCTGGTTCCACAGAAGAGGGGCCTGAAAGCTGAAGGCTCTGACTCTCATTCTGCTCTTAAATACTCTAGAAACCACAAGCAAGTCAGCAGTCTGAGAGTGAAGTGCTCTATTGGGGTGATATGGTACTATGAGGTCTTTAAGATAAGATGGGGTCTTGCTTATTCAAGAGGAGCTAATGAAGAGAAGAGAATATAGGAGAAATATGCTGTCTCTTTCTAGTCAGTCAGTACTCTAGCTGCAGCATTTTGGATCATCTCAAGGCTTTTCAGGGAGCTTTTAGGAAAACCTGATAGTAATTAATCATAATAGTCCACTGTATTTGTAGACACCAGTGTGTGTGTAGTAAAACACAGCATTCTGGCAGGGTTTTTGCCGACTTTTACAGCAATTTTTACATAATTTCTTTACCAGACGGGTTTGAAAAGTGGTGATATTTTGCACTAATGACTTGCCATAGTTTCACCAAGTTTTATAGTGTTCTGACTTATTAAAGGTAATTTATTTATTTATTTTGGCCACAGTGGCTTTATTGGCAGTGTAGAGGGACAGGAAACAGGGGAAAGATATGGGGGAACACACGCGGGCAAATCGGCGACCGGCCATTCCTATCAATTGTTTACATTTACCATCTGTCATGAATTTCTGCCGATTGCTTGCAACCGGTCGTCCGCAGCCCTCCACAGGATTTTTAAATTTATATATTTTTTTGCATCAGTGTGACAGGCATCTTAGTGTATTAGAATCAGTACAATACAAGTTAAATGGATCTGTGAATGAAGCGAACATGCTGAGCCATAAACCTGTGCTCTACTAACCTTTAAGTGGTGGAGATTATTTATAGTCCTTCACGGCACTAAGTGAAAGTTCACCGTATTCTAAGCACAGGAAAGCACAGTGGTGACGGAGTCTGGGGGGTCAGTTTCTTTTTAAGGGGATGTCACTGCAGACTGGTTGAAGCCAGCCCACTGACTTGTTTACTGGCCAGACTGTGTGCGTAAAGGTTTCTCACACAGCGCTCTCAGGAAACTGTTTATAGAGAGCAGGTGGCGAAACCAGCCCCCTCATCTTCTTAACCTTTCATGGGGGTACAGTACAAATGGATTATTAACTTTCAAATGCCCTGCAATGTGGGCAGTCTCAATACTTTCCCTAAACGTAAATATGTTCTCACTTTACTAATCTCTGCTGAATGCCTTTTTTAATATAGAGCATTTATAGTTGTAAATACTGTGGAGTGGAAATATGAAGGTGCAGGTCTTTACTTTGACCCTGTTTACAAAAGAAACCGCAGACGTTCGTGTCACATTGAAAACGAATTACGAAACTCTTTATAAAGCAGCAGTACAAAGGAAAAAAAGAGGTTAACAATACTGTGCAAAAGTCTCAAGCCAACCCTAAATTCTTTGTATTTTGGCAGGTGCAGTGATTTATTAAAACATGCAAACATACAAGGAAATACAGTATAGAGGGGAAAAAACAGAATTTATGCAATTTTAACAAGCTTGAAAGTCAATATTTGGTATGACCTATATTCATAATTCCATCAATTTTGATGAGATCTCCAACACCACTGGCTGAAATACAGCCTCAAACCATGACAGAGCCTCCACCATGTTTTACTGATGGATGTAGACACTCACTGTTGTATCTCCCTCCTGACCTAATCTGTACATGATGATGATTTGAAGCCAAAATATCAGAGTTGGATTCATCACTCCATCAGAGCTGTTGCCACTGACTTTCAGTCCAGTTTTTGTGTAATTTGGCATCCCTCAGCCTTTTCTCCCTGTTTCCCTTCCTTTCCACTGAGATCATTTCTGAACAGTAGATGGACCGAAGGCCCAGAAGCATCTCTTAGGTCCTGTGTCAGGTCTTTGCTGGATTTTTCTATTACTCAAGACAACTTTAAAAAATTACAAGAAATCTGGCTCCTTGGAAGCAAAATATAAGGAGATGAGGGTGACTTACTACTTTTGCACAATACTGTGTGTTACAAAATTTAGTAGTATCATTTCAGGAACAGAACAACATGGTGACACATGCAATCATTTGATTGGAGGAGATCGCTGTGTTTTTGGTTACCCGTGACCTAGAGCCGTAATGGAAAGTCACATGTAAGGAAGCATGCATTGACAGAACGCCAGCACCCCACCTACAAAGAGTGTCCCCCCTCCCCAACACATTCCATGTGGTAACCACTCCTCTTGTTGGAAGCAGCTTGTTTGCCTGTAACAAAACAACGCAAATGATTGCATTCAGATGCTCTCTGCACCCACCCACTCCTGTTCACAGTATGGATTAGCTGAGAAGGATGGCGGCCCCTTTACTTGAAACATTTCATAACTTTTTATTACTTGCAGAGGAGGGATGGGGGAATTCCTAAAGCTTCCGGACTACTAGTGCTAATCCTGCTGTGGGGGCACAAACACCAAGAAATGATGCAGTGAACATATTAGCCAGTACAGACCTCTCTGCCAGACTAATAGCCCTGGGCAAACATTTCATGAATCCAGACAGGCCTCCCAGTCTGATTGGCTGCATATTACTAACCAATAGAAAAATATGGTACACCCCGTGATGTCAGTGAGGTCATGTGAGCTGGTATCCAGGGAAGAAAAGCTGAAATTTCATGCAAACTCCAAGTTCTGGATTTAAAACTTGGAAAAAAAAAAAATATATATATATCCACAATACTGTCAGCAGTAAAATGTTACTGTAAAAGCTGTCTTGAATTTTCTAAATGGTCACGTGTAGTCATAGAGTTCATGCCAGGCTGCCGTGATGACACCATCAAGAAGAGATCAACAAGGGCTCAAATATCTGGCTCAGTCTCACAGACTGATAAACATGATATTCACATAACAGGTGTGTACATCTTGTTAGGCTACACTGCGTGCAGCCATGGTGCAAAGGTGCCTATAAATATGGGGAGGCTCCTTCCACATCGGAACATTAAGAACACAGCAGGCGAGAACACTTGTGGGACTAACTACCCGAGGGATTGTATATGTTTTTTTCCTCTTAGCTGGATTATAACTTGCTTGGAACACTATTAAGGTAAAAATCTTGCACTTCAATATAACCATGATTTTTAAAAAAAAAATCTGTAAGTTTTTATGGGTTCCAAATCAAATGATATCAACTTATATCACAAGCAGCTGGTTATAAAATGTAAAAGAAAATGTTTTAAAGGTTCCAATTACATAAATTTTGTGTTTTACACAGCTTTCAGCTAAAACTGAGTGCGTCATGTTTTGCTGAATGGTTGTTTTTGCAGTGAGTGGTGGTGGTATGCTTACTGGCTCATTTCGAGGGGAGTTTATGGCCCGAGACATTTCTAAAACAGAAGAACTCCCGAAGACTAGTCTGCTTCTTGAGAAAACCTGAAACTTGTCGCTATCCCGAGTTACAGGTGTGTATGACTTCTAGCATGAACAGTTCAAAATATTTCCAGTACAGCACAGTGATATGAGACAATATCGACAGTTATATAGTTATACCTACAGTATATTTGATTTAATTTCCCTGACGGAATCTTCGTAAAGGGATTAATAAAGTTTTATCTAATCTATTTTTACATCATGCTGTTATATTCCATATTAGTTTCTCCATGCAGTGATAGTCTTTGGTGCGCTGTTTTATAACCAAAGGTCTTTGGATCATAAGAGCATATCTTTCCATTCATGCCATCAGCAGCGGCGCAGCAATGGTTGGCATGAAACCCAAAGATATGATGCCCTCTGCGGCAGTTAAGTTCTTCGGAGCAGGCACGGCAGCCTGCATTGCTGACCTCGTCACCTTTCCACTGGATACCGCCAAAGTCAGACTGCAGGTTAGACGGTAACAGTTTTACACAAAAAAAGCCTGACACCTTTTAACGTTAGACTTTATAATAGATATCTTATTAAACCCTCTTTTATTTGCATAATGTCGTGCAGATTCAGGGAGAGTCTCAGAGAGCCGAAGGGGTCGGTGCAATGAAGTATCGGGGTGTGTTTGGCACCATCACCACCATGGTGCGCACAGAAGGAGCCAGGAGTCTTTATAATGGATTGGTGGCAGGCCTGCAGAGACAGATGAGCTTCGCTTCTGTCCGTATCGGCCTTTACGACTCCATGAAGCAATTCTACACCCGAGGCACTGAGAGTGAGTATCAGTGAGCAGCAAGCATGTTGCTCTTCTACTGCTTCTTTGTGACCAACACATATATGGCCCACAGGTGCAGGGATTGTTACTCGGCTCATGGCGGGCTGTACCACCGGGGCAATGGCTGTAGCTTTTGCACAACCAACAGATGTGGTAAAGGTGCGATTTCAAGCCCAGGTACGACTGGCTGACGGTGAGAGGAGGTACAACGGCACCATGGATGCCTACAAGACGATTGCCCGAGATGAGGGTGTGCGTGGTCTGTGGAAAGGTACCTGCTTTTCCTTCAAGTCATATTTATATGAAAATGCCCTCCACTGTATTCAAAGTTAATGTCCACTCTTGTGTTCCAGGGTGCATGCCAAACATCACTCGTAATGCCATCGTAAACTGCGCAGAGCTGGTGACCTACGATATGATCAAAGAGCTCATCCTGAAGTATGACCTAATGACAGGTGGGGGCGTGAATCGAGCTTATTACAGATATCAGTCCAACAGATGTCGGTCAAATACTGTGAAAGATGTGACTTTACTTCTGTCCTCCCACAGACAACATGCCGTGCCACTTCACAGCCGCCTTCGGCGCGGGCTTCTGCACAACGGTGGTGGCTTCTCCTGTGGATGTGATTAAAACACGTTTCATGAACTCAGGAAATGGCCAGTACAGCAGCGCTCTCAACTGTACCATCACAATGCTAAGAAATGAAGGACCCACAGCTTTCTATAAAGGGTAAACACTAACATGACCATCCATGAAGCAAACATAGATTTAAAAAAAAATAATGTCACTTGAGTACTTATTCACTTGTCTTTCCTGTCACTCCTTTAGGTTCATGCCTTCTTTCCTGCGACTGGGCTCCTGGAACATTGTGATGTTTGTAACTTATGAACAAATTAAAAAGGGCATGAGCAGGGCGCAGCAGTACTGGGAGTCTCCGTTCTGACCGCAGCTCGTCAGACTTTTTTGGTTTTTCACTCAGGACTGCAAAACACAGCAGCCTAACCCGCACCGTGATGCGGTGGCGACTACTGCTGACTCTTACAAAGACACTACAAAGACTTCCGGCGGGAAGACTCTGGGGACATTTTTGCAATATTTTAACAGCTTAAAGATCAGACCTTAAAGAGGCTTCATGCATTTTAATGGTCAGGAATTCCATTACAAAAAGCTCCTTCTGGTATAAAAGATCGGGAATGCTTTGATGTAAACTTTCATGTTTACAAGAATGAAATGAAAGATCAAGTGATAATGTTAGGCTGTAACCATGTATGTAGTTATTACTTCCTTTAGGCTTTCCGTGAAAGAGGAAGATGTTTTTTGTCTGACAACACCTAAAAGTGACCACTTTTACTTTTTTCTGCATTGTTTACATTGTTTACCTTTTTTTTGTTGCAGTTTAATGTATGTGTCACTTACTGTGAAAAGAATGAGTGATTTGTTGCTGGTCGATGAGTCATGTATATTTTGAACACAATGAAATAAAGTTTTAAATTTGTGGAAAAACTGGATTTCGGTGTAGCTTTGAAGTCCGTCGCTTTATGTCCCGACTCACACTCTTAGATGCTTCACTGCTCCTCACAGAGAAAAACTGGGAATGTAGCTTTCCCAGTTTGTGCTCCTAAACTCTGGAACAGCCAACCTCAAACTTTTAGGGAAACAAACTCTACAGATAAGTTCAAGAAACTCTTAAAAACACACCTTTTGAAATCTGGAATTTAACTAGTGCTTCCACGCCGTGCCATCGTACAGCCGTACTTACTGAGTTTAGCCACATTTAGTAATCTGGTAGTATTGTGTTTTTATGCCTGTGAAGCCCTTTGAACGTCTATATGTGATATTGGGCTATACAAATAAAACAAATTTTTACACAGAGCAAATCATGAAATAGGCCATCTTGAAACACCTCCCATCACTTATTTGGAGAGACTCACCAGTTTGCACCCAAAGTAAGTTTTATTTTGTTTTACATCTATATAAATTATACTTCTGGCACCATCACTGACGTTGCAGAAATCTCCCATTCAGGATTCTTTGAGCGCTGTATCTCTTTCATATCTCTAAAAAAGATCTTACCAGGCATTTCTTAATTATCAGGAGAAATAAATTGCAGTTCTTATTAAAATAATGACAGATTTTTAGAAACACCTGCTTCAACTGCTGCAGTTTCAGTTTTCAGCCAGATATGGAGAGACTCACAGCGCCATTATAACACTACATATGTAGGACAACATGTACCCATGCACTGACTCATAAACATTGAAATTTACAGTCCTTATATTTGCCAAGATGGCACTAAAAGTACAATGCTGCACTGTTTTAGAGTGCCCTGCGGTGGCATAGTTGGATTGCAACTCCACTATTTAAATAGATAATACAGTTTGAATTTATTCAGAAACAGAACAGAACAGAACAGAACTCCATGTTTCAACTTCACACCTAAATGGAGGAACAAGAAATCATGGAACGTTTTAACCGAAAGCTGTGGTGAGACAATTACCGGTCTTAACATATGGCTCTAATTTGGTGTGCAGCGGACATGCGCGTGAGTTCTTGTACTTTCATCATGACTCAGCGTTTACTCTATAAGTCTAATAATGCTGCACAGACCTCTAAAGAAATCACTAATGTAACTAAAATTTGTTTAAACAACTTTGGAAAATCCAGCTTCAAAGATAAAGCATTTATTTCATGAAAGAAGATAAAAATTAATGTTTGTGTATTAATATATATATTAATATATATATATATATATATATATATATATATATAGGTGTGAGGACACAATAAATTTGATTGTGAAGACAGAAGGAAGGCATGTCTAAACTGCATGCATTCACACGTGAGAAAAATGCAGACACAGGTTTATAGTTAGCCCACATATTTGGGGTGGGACCCACACCATGTAACACACGCTATGCTGTGATGTAACAGCATCACAAGCAGCATATAAAGAAGCCGACCTCTTCCCCGCTCCTCCATCTGCTCCATTCATTGTCTGAGATTCGGCGATACATTTGGTTATTGTCCCCTTGGAGAGGTTTTTCAACTTTACAGATCATATCACGGTACAGCCAGACTTTTACTTTCTATTTTTACTTTCTTGGAATATTGGTATCATTATTTACTGTTAAGGCTTTGTTACACTGCTGTGCTGATTTTAGAATGATTGTCTTATGCAGGATTTGGAGCATGATTATATGCCTCATTGCTGCTGAAAAATCTTCTATGGAAAAACAAGAAAAACAATTTATAGCCGGGACAAAGTTCAGCCAAAGGGACACCTTTAGAGAATCCTGATCTCTAAAGTTTCTGTGCCAAACTGCTCCAGTAAAGGTAAGAATTAATAACAAATTGAAATGAATATGGGGAATAAAATAGGAAACTGTATTTCTTGGTGCTGAATTGAATTTGCAAAGCTGACTTTTTTTTTAGCCTATGTAAGGACACAGACCGTTATGGTAACGGCAGCCTCATTAAAGCCTGTACTTAGGGGTGCTGCTTTTGTTGAATTGAGTTGTTAAATGAGCTTATAGCACCCACCAGCTGGAGGCATTACTAGCATAGTGAGTAACACAAGTTAGGATAAAGTATGTCAAGCAGATCCAATAAATAAGCAATGCTCTGCTTCCTGGCAGGTTGCGTCTCTTCTGTGTCACATTTTAGGAGATGCAGTTTCAAATGAAAAACACTCATCTCTGAATGCAGTGGTTTTTTTTTTCTATCAGACTTTTGCAGGAAAATCTTGTCCTGTTCATATTGATAATAATATCCTTGTGTTGTTTAAAAGAATTGTGGAAAATGGTTGGATTCAGACCTGCAGATGTGCCACCATCAGCAGCTGTGAAGTTTGTGGGAGCAGGAACTGCAGCCTGCATCGCAGACCTGCTCACCTTCCCCCTGGACACAGCCAAAGTGCGACTGCAGGTAGTAATAAACTCTTTGAAAACAGTCAAATGTATCCTCACGTACCATTACCAGGCACAAATCCTAGCATCTTAGCTCCTACAATCCTGAAGATCTATAGTAAAGTCAATTCTTGAATCTGAACAATTTTCATTGTACAGATCCAAGGAGAGGCCAGAGGCTCCGTTGCTGCAGGGAGTGGCCCTGCAGTGAAGTATCGAGGAGTGTTTGGCACGATCGCCACCATGGTGCGTACTGAGGGTCCTCGGAGTCTTTACAGTGGACTGGTGGCGGGACTCCAGAGGCAGATGAGCTTCGCCTCTGTCCGAATTGGTCTCTATGACTCTGTTAAACAGTTCTACACTAAAGGCTCTGACCGTGAGTGTCTGTGAAAGCATTTTAATACAGTACTTTATTTGGTTGAGGGAAATTTCGGCCAGTCCGTACTGAAATCTCTCTCTTCCCTGGATCAGATGCAGGCATTGGCAGTCGGCTGCTGGCTGGATCTACCACAGGTGCCATGGCAGTCGCCATTGCTCAGCCCACAGATGTGGTGAAAGTTCGCTTCCAGGCGCAGGCCAGGTCTCTTGGGCATGCCAGGCGCTACTGCAGCACAGTGGACGCTTACAAGACCATTGCCAAGGAGGAAGGCATTAGTGGTCTGTGGAAAGGTAGCTTGGCCTTGCAAAATGTATAGGTCTATAAAAGGCTCCTGCTTCATTTCTTATGATGCATCTTTTCTTGTCACACAGGTACCGCTCCAAACATTGCACGTAATGCTATTGTTAACTGCACAGAACTGGTGACATATGACTTCATCAAGGATATGCTTCTTAGGTCCACACCACTGACAGGTAAAATAGAGTATTACTTCACAGTAATGCGATGCAAGCATTTGATATAATACTCAACCCTGGGTCGTGTGTACTCCACAGATAATCTGCCCTGCCATTTTGCATCAGCCTTTGGCGCAGGGCTGTGCACAACAGTGATCGCCTCGCCCGTTGATGTGGTCAAGACAAGATATATGAACTCTGCTCTTGGTCAGTACAGCAGCGTTCTCAGTTGTGCTGCTGCCATGATGACCAAAGAGAGCCCGCGCGCCTTTTACAAAGGGTAAGCAGTGACTCCATATTTATTAGACAGCTGTTAATGTGAATGGACTGCAACCAAAGATGTCTTTGTTTCTGTTTCCTTTCTCTTAAGGTTTATGCCATCTTTCTTACGCCTGGGCTCCTGGAACGTGGTGATGTTTGTCACATATGAGCAGCTGAAACGAGCCATGATGGCAGCAAATCACAGCTGCAAAACCTTTCTGTAATCATCACTCATGTTCGACAGTTACACTGGCTTTAATTTTTTACAACTGTCCAGCACGTTCTTTTTAAACTGCTTCCAGAAACATTTTGAAAGTGTGAAAAGTGTAAAGAAAAACAGAACGTCATGATTTGCAAATACAGATAACGTCAGTGTCGCTCTCACCTGACAGACAAGTAACCACATAAACTCATTAGTCTGAGGAACACAACACATTTATCTGAAATGTGATTAATCTTTAAGTGATAGAGCTTGCTTGATCAGATACTTCCTCTCATGAGAAAGCTTCTTGGGGAACTGTATGTCAAAAGTAATGATGAGGTTTCCTCTCTGGGAAGGATCCTTGGACAGCGGCATTCCCTCTCCACTCAGGACCTTCGTGTATGCAGGGCTGATATGTCATGACAAATAAATCAGAGAATGGAAAATTAATGCAGATAATGCACAAAATCAAAACACAATACACTATAGCAAGTGCTGATTTTTTTTTTTTATCATCCGCTGTCTCTCTTCTAATCTTTGAGTAAAAGCACTTACTGCACGATGTCATTGATAGGAACAGAGAGGAGCCTGCCATCTAGTGTCCGCACATCCACAGAGAAGCCAGTCAAAGCCTGTGAGAAAGGGAGTCAATTTGCAGCTTCAAACAAACCTTTATGAATGATCAATAATCAAACCATAACATGACTCACCATCTGCAGAGTAATCTTGATTTTGTAGATGAGGTCGTTGTTACGTCTCACAAACAGAGGATGGGTCTTCTGTCGCACTATAAACACAATATCTGCAGGAATGCTGTTTGGTCCCTAAATACAGCAAAGCAGTAAAAAAAAAATTGACCACATAATTTCTTCTGACTAAATTTGCCCAAATTATAATAAGCATAATGCCTCATTTGGCAGTGAGCTTGTGCTTCTTAAATGATATCTACTATAAGAGATCTGCAGGAGTAACCTGCTTGTGTGCAGTCTAAGTAAAGTGCACATAAGCGCACAGCACAATCAATTCATTAAGTCAAAGTAAAACAATCGAAACACGATTTAATAAATGTAAAAAAACAAAACAAAAAACAAACAAACACAATTGTCGTGACATTTAAGTGGCTCAGTGTACCAGAGGGTGGGGTTGTGACAGAGCAGTTACATAAATGTTAACATGGGACTTAATTAGAGAAATCAGCTCCGTGAGGCCCCACAGTATTAGCTCAGACAGAGCCACAAGCCCAAATGAGGCTGTAACACACGTTTTTTTGTGTAAAAGGATAAAAATAAAACATCATACCAACTCATGAGAGCACTCTCTACCTAACAGACACAGACTGGGTGAGTTATTAAAATAGGGTTTGGGTCGTTTAGTTACCTGATCTCCTTCTTTGGGGAAAGTGATTCTTGTGCCTTCGTTCCATCCAGGCTTTACATCTATAGTCAGGATCTTGTCTTTCATAGTGGATGTGCATCCATCGTCATTCATAACCTGTAAAATAAATAAAGCAGCGCACAATGTATGAGGCAAAAATGAATGCAACAGTATATATTCGTTATGTTTTTTTAAAATGGTGTTGGTTAGTTAGATGTAAACCCCACAAAGAGCTTTCGGTCTAATGGATGCAAGAATGATTTTACCACTCGAAAGCCACAACAGGAGACAACATATTCATCTCTTACTCTGCGAGATATCTTAATCTTTTTCGTGCATCCATGGAAGAGATCATCCAGGGACAAATTAAGGTCTCTCTCGATTGGGGAATCTTGCGTTTTGATCACTCCTGGTTGCAGGCCACCGAACTGAAGCGGGAAATCATTTGTGTAGAAGTCTAGTAAAAAGAAAAAAAAAAAAAACAGGATTACATTTGAAGAGGCACATTAACTGTGTGGGCTTTGATTACGTTTTTTTTCCTCACCTGCAAATGGGTTGTCGCCTCCGAAAAACTGTTTGAATGTCTGGTCAGGATTTCCATGGTAGACGTATTTTGATGACCAAGCTCCATTGCTGGCAAACTCAAGTGGGATACCACCTTTTAGACCCTCCTCTCCAAACTTGTCATAAGTTGCTTTTTTTCGAGCTGTCATGAAGAACATAGACATTGATACAGACACACACGGTGCATTCTCCCTGCAACAGGTACTGCCTTGTTTATGTAGCTTTTCATCAGAAGAAAAGACCCTTACTGTATACCTTAATTACCATCAACTGGTATTAAAATATACAATATAAACTGCCTTGAGGTGACTGTTCGTTGTGATCTGGCACTATATACATAAAATTTAATTGAAAATAAGCTTTCTATATTTGAGCCTTATAATCGTTTTTCTCAGTATTTTCCACTGCAGAATGTTTTTTTTTAAAAACAAAAGCTGTAAATAAAACTCTTTAGTTAATCCCACTCTGTTTTTCATTGTTAATATTACTTATATCAATTTTAAACTCTGCTCTAGCTCTGCTTTTATCTTGCAGCTGACATGAATGCTGTAACCAAATTTAAAATCACTTACTGCAATTGAGTTGATTTGTTATTACAATAACACGCACTGCTAGAAAAACATTAAGAAAACACTAGATCATCACAGTATACCACAAAGCCAGTTAAACATCGGGGATATCAGTCTGTTCAGTTGGGAACAATAAACCATTGCGAATCCACTTCACCTGCTTTGCTGCAAATGAAAGTGACAGCAGCTGCACTGGAGAGGCAACAAGATGAGTTTACAGGTGGTGGCCACAGACCTCCTCAATGATTTTTCTCTAGTTCTGTTTTTTTTGCTGGTGTGTTTCTCACGAGACAGTACATGCAGCCCATTCTAGATCTAGAACAACAAAACTTTAGACTCTCTATTCCGACACTTACGGTCGCTCAAAATATCATAGGCTTCACCCAGCTGAGTGAATTTCTGGGAGCTTCCAGGCTCTGTGTTTGCTTTCGGATGAAACTTCAGCGCAAGACGTCGATAGCTAAGACGATAAAAGAGAAAAAAAATTGAAAAGAACGATTAGCACAAAGCACCTCATAAAACATGAGCGTTTGGCCTACAGTTTAATATTTATCAAATAACATACGCCTTTTTGATATCAGCATCCGTTGCGTTTCTGTTTATTTCCAGCGTCTCGTAGTAATCGCAAATCATTGTAAAATTTAATATTTAAAGCTTCAAAAGTCAAAGTACAAAGAAGCAGCTAAATCATAAAGTCCGGTTGTTTGATTTCGTTTCCCGGGTAACGGCTGGTGGGAGACTCTCGCGAGGTTTGCAAAGAATCGCGGGCTATTAAGCGGTCTTTACAGTGAAGTAATAAATGTTGATGGGTATTTCTACATCCCACCGCAGAAATGATGTTTGTAGTCTACTTTACAGTATACCCTTCCCACATGTTTATGCAATGACTACCGTATTAACTCTATTGTAATGAGTATCTATATTATATCTGACCATCTCAAGTGGGGCCATCAGCTGGGGTCACGTGACAATTTTCATAGTGAATTGTTGGTCTGTCTCATATTTGGAGGCCACTATTACTGCCATTATTTCCATCCTGCACTGACAGGTCAAACTGTAGGTGATGAGAAAGAGCAGTTACTGCAGGTTCAACATACTGTGATCTCACCACATTGCAGCTTTGAAACACCTCTCGACAGCTATTTTGAGGGTTCATCTAAATTAAATGCAATTTCAGCTGTCACCAGGACATAAAACTTGCATATGTGGAATCAAAAATTCAAATGTGATGAAAACTGGTTCAAAGGTTTGCTTACATCTACAATCATGATTGCTGTTGCAAAATGTACCCGCAGATTTTCTGTTCAGTATTCTTTGAATGTCTGAGTATAATCACGTATCTTTCCACATCTCATTAACTTTCATTACCTTGTAGCCATTGTTGAGCCATACATAACAGAAAAAGATCTCAGCACTAAAAAAAACAAAATAAAGTTAAACTCTTTATTAAATTAAATTACATCACTGGATCTAAAAGCGAGGTCAGAAAAATTGATGAATACCAGCAGTGACAAATTTACTTTTATTCTTTCATTTGAAACCATTCCAGAAACGTTAAGGACTACAATTCTATACAAACTGAACTCTCGTCCATACTTTTACACAAAAATTGCACAATATTATCAGTATGCTCAAACTGCCACTTCAAGGCAGCAGATGAAACAGCAGATGCTCTCCACTGAGTGTCAAAGGTGGTGCAGTTTGGATGCATATTTTATTAGCGATTCAGAACTCATACCCAAAGTGAAGATATTAACAGCCATATAAAAGAAACAGGAATCTGATAGAAATAAATATTACAAGTCATTGTGGATTAAATACATATGTAGAATCATCACTAACAAAAGATCAATGCCAAAAATAAAAACAAGGAAGTGTTGATAAAACGACATTTCAAACCTAACTAGATAAACCCAAAGCCAAGGAAGCCCTCTACAATTCAACTCCAAAAGGCATATATCTCCACATCTAATGTTTACTGTGGGTTTATGAGAAAATCCACATCAAACACTATCAAAGAAGTAGTTTTAATCTACGTGAGCTGTAGTCTTTTGGAAAAAATAAAGATCTAGCCAAATAAAAAGTAATAAAAAAATGGAAGCCAAGGTAAAAATAATCCATCTCAAGCGATGTGGGCAGAGGAGAAAGGACGGTAATGTGTTTGATGCAGTCATGCTGCGTTTGTGCTGGTTTCTATGATGTGTAGGTGTGCGACTGCGCAGGTACGTGTTGGGAGAACTGTGACTCAAGTTTATAATAAGCTCCTGGCTGAAACTTCATGGGTACACAGTATACATATCCACACCCAGCACTCCCAGACAGTGGTTTACTTCAGAACAATTCTATAAGCTTTTCTTTATATCATCCCAAAAATTAAAAACAAAATAGTTTGAATAAAACATCTAAATTAACCCCTGCCAATCAAATGAAAAAGCATATGTTAATTGAAAAATGCACACAACACATCCACATTGTGCTTATTAAGCTTAAAGCAATATTTACTTTTCTTTTAAAGAATATTCTCAGACAAATTTGATGACTTACACATTTTCTTTCAGTTTGGTTCAAAATCATCTTTACGCACAAACTATAACTCTTTTTTCTTGTACCAACATCTTTATCTGAAATGACAGTTTAAGCGTAAATACTGTTTTTCAATGTGTGTTACAGTGCAAATATTCAATTTAAGTACAACTGAAGTGACTTTCAGAGCAGCCTGATGGGCGAGCAGCCTTCCACGACAGCGAGGATAACGGATGTAGTGTTCTCTTTCAGGCTGGGGAACAGAAGAGGGTGTAGTGAAGGATACGGATGCAGAAAAACTGAATGTGGGTCAGAATAAGCCAGATGGGAACATTAGCAGGAACATCCGCCTTCAGTGGCAGGTTGCTCTGGTGGCTTCTCCAGCTTAATGTCAATCACTGAAGAGTTTAGGAGTTAAGGAAAAATCATAGAAAAGGAACTCCAAAATGCCCCTGTTGCCAGAACTGAACAACACTAGATAACAGTTTCCAAGATAAAAATAGTACTGTATTTTGGGTTTGTTTTTTGTTTTTTTTTGGGGGGGGGGGGGGGGTGACAACACATTATTAATTAAAAAAAATATAACGTGTTCTATTTATATTTTGGGCTACCTTGTGCCAGCGTCAATGTGCACTGGCACTGATTTTATATATATTTATTTTTTAAAAAAACTAAAAAAAAAAAAACTTGGATTGAACATCTTTCTTCTCAAAAGATAATCCTTCATACCTTTTTAGCACAATGATCCAAAATCTCCCACAGGTGTTCAATTAGTCTGAGATGTAGCGAGTGCAAATATCAGAGCACATTTCACATCATTTTCATACTCGAACCCTTCACTGTCCCCTTGTGCTCCATGGATGGGGGGGGGGGGGGGGATTTTCATCCTAGAAGAGACTCCACTAGCAGTGCTTCATTTCCATTAATCTAGCACCAATTCACAACAAGCTGCCAAGGCAACAATCAAATGATGCCCTATTACCAAGCACTTGATGATGGTGGGAAGTAAGAACTCTCTTTAAACAAGAAAAGATCTCCAGCAGAACCAGGCATCTGCTGGGTTGAAAATATAAAATTTTCCAAAAATTAACTAGTTAATTTCTCAAATTTTAATGAGCCACTTTTTTTTTTTTTTTTTTTAAAGTACACCCTCCTCGTACATCTACTCCTCCAAATAAATGTTTTACTACTTACTGTCATTAAGCAAATTCAAGACTAATACTTACATATATTTTAATTCAATAATATAATTGAGTAAACAAAATTAGGCATCTGACTGTAAAAATTAATATTCAGTACTAGCAGCTCTGTCTCCTGAGTGAGGCAGAACGCAAAGTTGGACTTCCACCAGAAATGCTGCTATACCCAGGGCTGCTGAGGAGTTGACAGTACGCTATCCACCCATGATACTGCGTATACTGTGTGTCAGTCAGAACAAGCAACTTAGATCTATATGAACTTCTGTGGGTGCTGTCATCAAGGGGTCAAAACTTGAGACAGAAAGAAATCATTATCAAACCAGTTGCAGCTATTTTACAAGCTCAGAGGCTTCAGCTCAATGTGATGATTCACACTGGCCTAGCTGAAGTGCTCTTTTTAGTGTGTCAGTGCACGGCTCTGCCCTTAACAACATATTATGCTAACAACCAGGACACTGGGCAGACCTAATAAAACAGTAATCTTAAATACTCTTGGGGACAAATGGTGGTTGCTATACTTATATGGCAAACTTATCAAAGCTGAGGTCAGTAAACAAAATTATGTCCCCATCATGTCTTCAAAACTCAGTCTTAGTTAAGAGTTTGGCATGTTTCTATGAGCATGACTGCACTCATCTTTATCCAGACAAACAAAACCTTTCAAGTCTGTTTTATACCCTCCAAAAATAGACCATCTTTGATATTGTACTCATTAAAACAGACATCCAGCTGAATCACAGTATGTGTCCTCACTGGTAAAATAAATTTAACAGGACATGTGGGTTAAACAACAATAGTGAGATGTCACAGTGCTGCACTTGATTCTCCCAGTGGCTGTGCTTATCCATGACATACATAAGAGAGCAAAGAGACCTCTGACTTTCATCTGCCATGTCAGATGCAGACACTGACATGCACACAAAGGATACTGTCCTCTCTACTCTTGTCCTGTGTGGTGTCCATGCCAGGGAGGGCAGCTGCCACACGACGGAAAAGCTGGAGGGAAAGAGAACCAGTTGTATTCTTTCAGACAAGGAATCTACTCGGGGTATGATAAAAATACAAAATGAAATCAGCACAGCATGTTGTGTATAATCCTAATAACTGTGATCAAGCATAAGGTCCATTTGAAACGCGCACAGAGGAAGACACCCAAGAAAGCTTTATCAAATTTGATCTGAATTTAGCAGCTTGAGTCTTTGATCGTGAGGAGGCATTTTCTGTGCTGCATCAGTGGTTTGAAATCATCCATTGATAAAGTTTAGAGGATTTTAAGTGATGAATGGATCCATTCATAAAATCCAGGAGAAATGTGACATATGATGATGCTCAGCATGACCACCCCCCCACCAAAGAGCATCATGGAACTAGACTTATGACATGCAGAGTTCACAGCAGCAGGAACACTGTTGCTGTGGTGATCAGTGGAGTGCAGGTTGTTGATTTGCAAACTCTGATCCCCCCTCTCTAGGACTTTGTGATTAAAAAGTTGGCCAATATAAATCATTATAGGTGGGAGAGAGCTTGAAACAAATCAATTCTCTTCACTAGTGACCAGAGGAAACTGATGTTTAAAGCACACCTTTATGCACACATGCGTGTGAAATAGAAGCCAATCAGAAAAGAGCACTATGAGAACACATCCATGTGTAGGTGCACACGCTCTACCTGTTTGACATTGTAGCCTGTCTTTGCACTTGTTTCAATAAACAGAACATTCATCTCTTTCGCTCTCTGTTCTCCCTCCTCTGTGGTTATCTGTCTGTGATGAGCCACCGCGAACAACACAAACACCCACCGGGACACGCACACACCCCCACAAACATCAACACAAAGACAGGGGAAACAAACAAAAAACAAACACAGACTGTGATTATATTGAAGAGCATTAACAAGCCGTGCCCTTCCTGCTGCTACTGCCACCACTCCCCAACGCCAAAGGTCTCTCAGTAAACTTTCAGTTTGTCAAAACAGGATGAGAAGTAACTCTTCCAGCATCTTACAATAAATCTGCTTTCTCGCTGGGAATTAGCACAAAGATTGATAGCTCTGTTGTGGAAGGTAATAGCAGGACCTTAAAAGAACACCAACATCCATGTTATATCCTGTTTGGCTGAAAAACAGGGTTCTGGAGATCCAAGGGATTTCTTTGCCAAGATGAAGAAACAGATCCCAAATAAGCTTTTAGAGGAGTTTGTAGGTAAGAGATGAACAGTTTAATATTTTATATATTTAAAAAATATAGGCAAACAAGACCCACTTAATCTAAGGGAATCTAGAGCCCTTTTTAGACATGCACTCCATTCTGTTAATCTGACAGTATCTAAATGCAGCGATTACAAATGCACATCACTCCTCCAGGCTGAGTTATTCAGCTCACTAAAAGACCCGATTGTTCTGCAGGGTCCCCTAAACAATAATAATGTGAAGGGAAGAAAAAAAAATTTTTTTTTTGACATGAGGCATCATCTTCTCAACTTTTTACAAGGTCTCACTCTGCCAGAAGTACTGCAGAAGCCACAAAGTCACTCCTTAGTTACATACCCTTACATATGTTAAACAGGCTTGTTACTCCACACTGGATAAAGAGTGCATGGCTTTAGTTGTTCATTTTCTTCAACACCCGCATTCACTTTGATAAAACACAACTTTATCTTCTTGTGAGGAACGATCTGTGAAAGGTCAGATTAAAGAAATTCGCCAGTAATGACTCTAATCCAAGTTTTGACAAAACATTAACAGGAGCTGAAGCTAGTCGCTTCCATCAAACAGGAGCAGAATTTTCACAAACTTCAGCAAAGTGAGGAAATTTCACACTCTGATAAGATGCTTCACAACAGCTGCGACTTCATGAAGTTCTTGATATCTGTTATCCACAACACAGACATGAGATCGATCAGGACTTAACAGCAAACTCATTTTAATCAGGTAACCTGTCATTTATAAGCTACTGTATGGTCACATTTGCATGAATATATATATAGAATGTGGCTTCAAATATCAACATATATCCAAATAAAAAAATAACCTAGCACATTATATGCAACTTACTATACTGTCAAATGTTGCACATAGCACATAACATCTCATGTTTACTGTGGTTTGTTCCATCAGTGTGGAAATGTTTGAATGAAGCCTTAAAGAACATTAATGTCAAAATGCTCCACGTCTAAGTAAGAAAATGCTGTCACTTTACCAGATTAAAGAATTTTATGTATTTTATGTCTGAAAGAGGTGAGTGCATGAGCTCAGCCTCTGACCTGTCACTTTAGTGGGAGACCTTTGGAGGTGGAACCCAGGAGGCAGCATCTGCAGCAGGGCTTCAGAGCACGGCTCACAAACACACTCTTACCTGCTTTACGTTGTAGCCTGCTTTCGCACTAGTCTCAATAAACATTACATTTAGTTCTTTGGCTTTCCGCTCACCCTCTTCAATAGATACCTGTCTGTGGTAGATAAAGGGGTTAAAAGACTCACAGCTAGAGACAATACAGTTTCAATAAACAGGCTTAAAAAAAAGAAAAAATAAAGACACTGAGTTATAATCCATGAATGAAAAAGTCAGTCACAGCTTTGACATCCATACAGAGGAGCAACAAGCTGCTCTGACCCTTCTTCAGGAAAGGCTGAGGAACTTTGTATTGACAGGCCAGCAGTAACAATCAATGACTTCACTGGTATGCTCTTAATGGAGCGCCTACTTTAACAGATTACCTTTTATCTGCGAGGTCTGTCTTGTTTCCCACCAGCATGATAATGACATCACTTCCTCTTTCTGTTCTCACGTCATCGATCCATTTTGTGGTTTGCTGGAAAGAGTTGACATCTGGAAGACACACAAGAGAGGCAGAGGCTCAGTATTCAGGAGATGAAAGGCCCCAGCTGTGAAAAGACTGCAATAAGCAAGTTACAAGCTATAAACTTGTAACTACACATAATTAGATTTTCTTAACTTAAAAAGAAAAAAATGCTTGGGTCACACTAGTGTATTTAAACAGAATCTAATTTATTCCTCAGTGTCAAATGAGACATAACAGAGGACAATGTTTAATTTTTTATTTTTTTAAAGATCCTAGTGGACAGGTAATCCACATACTTGTAATGTCGTAAACTACGACCGCTGCAGCAGAGTCTCTGATGTAACTTGGGATGAGGCTACGAAATCGCTCTTGCCCTGCTGTGTCCCACAGCTGCAACCTGATCTGTGGGGCAGGGGAAGGGGATGGAAAGAAAAAGAAAAGAGAAAAAACAAAACAAAAACAAAACGGGATGAAAATGAAACAAGAAAAGCAAATAGACAAATGAGGTAAGTTTATGTGGCAAAAAATAAATTAACAAAAGGAAATAAAGTTGGACCAATGGGAAAAGACACAGAGAGAGAAAGGGGAGAGCGTAGTGCATGCAGGCAGTGAATAAGCACCAGAGAGAGCAAGCTGTCTGGGCCTGGGGGAGGGAAGAAAGAAGTAATCATCCTTCACTTGTCATCAGCCCTCCTCTCTGGATCAAGTAAGGTGTTTAATTTCAAAATGGTAATGAGAGAATTGATGGAAGGGTAGGAAAGAGAGGAAGAAAACTCATGTTGAGGGAGGAAAGAGAAAAGGAGGATTGTCCAGGGGGGATACAGCATCCCTGATCACAGTAGCAAAGTACAAATGCTGTGTGTGTATGTGTTATTTGTTTGTTAGAAGGAGCATAATTCAATGGCTAAAGAAAGAAACAACTGGATGAGAGCAACCAAAAAAAACCCCAAAACAAAAACCCAAAGATGACTGTGTTACTGGGTGCGATGAAAGTAAACTTACTGTTCTGTCTTCAAGATACATGGTTTTTGACAGGAAATCGATTCCTATTGTGGCCTGAAAAGAGCAAGAAGCAACCAAATGTTCACAACCATTTTAAATGAGTATTATAGTTGATATTAGGCATTATCAATGATTAAAATTAATGTGTTAATCTCACTTGGTAGGTGTTGTCGAAGCTGTCATACATGAACCTGGTGATCAGTGAAGTCTTTCCAACTGCATGAACACAAACAAGAAACTCTTAAAAAGAGTGCAATGGTCACATTATCACTTTAATTTTATAGATTAATTAGTTTTCCCCTGGAGAAAAGCTGCAAATAAGAATAATTTTTTTTTATTTATTTATTAACATCAACACTAAATGAATCTATTCTATATTTTTTTCCAATTAAAATACTGAAAATGGTGTTTACACTTTCTCAGAACCCCAGTGTCTTCAAACAGCTTATTTTATCTGACCAACTGTCCAAACTTAAAGATACTTTTACAATAACATAACTGCTGGCCAGCAGCTGCTACTACTTGAACTATGACATCATTTAACTGTAGCCAATAGGGGTCCGTTAACGAGTTCACTAATAATTTCATCTGTAATGAAATTAATTACACTGGGGCTAAATACAAACGAGACAGATCTGTGTCAGCTTGCAGAATGAAATGTGTTTAAAGCTGTTCAACCCAAAGCAGCTGCTGTGGCCCTTTTCCACAAATGATGACCACTAATAACAGACTAAAGCCAGCAGCTTCATGTCATGCAGCTCCCACTGCCCTCTTCTAACCTCTTGTCCACTATGGGTGTAGCACACAGCTGTTCTAAATAAGTCAGAGTCAGACGGTTGAGGAAAGTTGAGACACAAATAGGGCTGTGAGCAAAGTTTGCAATTTATTTCTGTAATACTTCCTTTTCTCTCCCTCCCTTGGCCTATCCAGGGCTGATCTGATCCACAATGGAGAGTTTGTGTCCACATTTACTCTGAAACTGTAATGCTGTTTAACACACAACACTAGTCTCTACAAACTTTATCACTGTGTAAGATGCTTCAAATTTTATCCCAACCTTGGTTATACTTCATTGACAAGCATCCATGAACACTTCATTTAGCACATCAGGGACAGTCACACAGCAGCTCTGAGCATTTACACAGTGCTCCCCAGCCTTAGACTGTTTTTCCTGAGCTCGAGTTACATTATCAATTACAAAGTCCATCAGGGGATGGTAACACAGCTAAAGACAACGCTGCTGTTTACAAGGCTTAAAGGAGTCACAGCTGATCACAGACTGTCCAATTAAAAACAGTTTGTCTCATCTTGGTGGCACTATAGTGTCTTATTACAGGAAAAACATTTATTAGTGTTGCCGTTGCTGTCAAACGTTCTTCCCTATTGCTTTAATTGTTTATCACAGCAGCTTCTCAACTATCACCACATCTTTACCAAGGTGATCTGTATCAGTCTATATACACTTTATGGCACAGTGCCTCTGAAAAATGGGTTTTAAATTTTGGGCAAATGGTGTGCGGGGACTCCTAGCTTGTTTTAATATATTTTTGCATTTTTCTTGAGTACTTTTTAAAATAAATATTTGTGCAAAGTAATGTTTGACATTTTTGTTAATCATTCCATCAGCTTACTTAGTTTATTATTTACTTAGCTTCTTAGTTAGATTGAGTGGGTTTTTAGTCTTTTCACACTATAGCAAAAGATGCAGGCGAAGCCATAATTTCTTTTTCCTTTTCTTGCTTGAAAAGGAAAAAGAAATGAAAGCTCTCGGCATTGGACAATGGACTTTTTGTCTTTCCTATTGTCCTTTGGTGGCTATTTCATTTCAAGTTTGATCCAATTTGTTCTTTACAGAGCTAATTTCATATTGTTTTAATAAAGCAACATAAAAAAATTACTTCCCTTATGTTACAATCAGATCTCAAAGAGAATACCACAATTGGACCAATAATCAAAATTTATGTAAAATCCCAAAACCTGTTTACACCATGGACATAACCAAGAGCCACACAGCTTTACCTGAGATATGAATAATACCCTCCGTGCACACCCTGACTGGAAAGAGTGTAAATCAGCAGGGAGATCGTGTAATGCTGCTGGGCAGGTCTGGGTAATTTGGAAGCAGCCCCAGGATATAAAGTCTGAATTTATGATCGCTGTAATATTGTGATTATCTTCTGAACAAAGCAGAGCCTGTCTGCAGTTAAGCTATGCTCCAAATACAAAATGATACTAAAATGATACTTCAGGTACTTTACATTTTAGCAACCTGTTACCTGACCCTTCTTCGTAATTCCCGACGCCTCCGTCACACAAGTGAGCTAATGACTCATTAAATGAGCCCATCTCCACAGACACGACTCATTTGGCAGGAAATGAATCACCTTTCTATTAGGCCAGGGTGAACAAACTGTCCGTAACAAGTTACTGTGTCGCAATGCCAACACTGCCAAGTGTTACCGATACGGAGCTAACGTTAGCTAGCTAACTGGTTGGCGTAAATCAACCATCAAATTCTGATTTCAGCTACATACAACACTTCACGTCATTTAAAGTTAGCATCAGACTTACCACTCTGCTCGCCGAGAAAGACCAGTTTAAATTTTCTTAATGGGTTTCCGAAGTCTCCGGCCGAAGACATGACTGCAGCAAACAAACCTTGACGTTACTTTTCGAGAGCTTCCCAGCTAGCAAGCTAATGCTAACTATCAAGCTATTGTCAATTGTCAGAGGTTCGGGGTCAGTAAAAATGAACAACCTCACTTGTGGCCCACCTGGGGAGGTTTTGTGCTTAACGCGTACTCCCTCAAACTCCAAGTCACTTTGAGGCGCCTCACTAACTACTACGGCCAAGTTAGCGTTACTCCTCCACTCTGTACACCAACGAGCCACCTCAGGCCGCTCTTCTTCAGAGACAAACTTAACACTCTTTATGGTTTGACACGTCAGGCATATTGTTGTACTGCCCTCTACTGGTGGAGCAAAAACACACAGTGAGGACCCAGACTATCCCTGTGGCAGAGCAACGCATTGATTCATTTGAGCCAGAGGATTTTATTTTATTTCCTAAGGTTGAGAGCATTATGGAGCCCCCCCCCCCCCCCCCCCCCCCCCCCCCCCCCCCACC